>CAJUYI010001837.1:0-42522 GCA_910591695.1 Galerucella pusilla
ATACAGTGTGTACCATTTTAAAATAAAAAGTGATAGGTGGCTGCACATCCCTGTCAAATGCAATCAAGTTTTTTCATAAGTCATTATGAAGCGACTTCAATACCATTCAAAACAGTTTTTTAATTTTCAAATTATCTTGTCAAATAAGCGAGATATTGTATGTATACGATAACTTGGGACACCCGGTATATATATACTTTTTTTGTAAATTAGAGCAGTTTCGAAACATTTCAATGGAATAAAAATGAATACATACCTACATATTGACAGACAGAATAATATTTGATATCAGCATATTTGTGTTCCTTTTTACCCCGAAAGTAAATTTTTATTGGAGATAATTGATTTTGAAATAGTATGTTGAACAATATGATTGATAACTTTTTTTTTCAATTATGATTGCCGTTCTCTTTTTTTGCAAAAAATTAAAATTGGAAGATCAAAGTATGGAAGAACTATTGAAATTGGAGCGTAATTGAGGCTATTTACATGCATTATTTCTTTCAGGAACATTTGAAAACATAAGGTGTACACAGAGATATTTTTATTATTAAATTATGCCAGATACTTAATTGAATTGGTGTCTCATAATTTAGTTCATGAAATATAGAAATGAGGTAACGTGGATACCATTTTTATTTATATAAATTTCTATTATTTACTCCTGACAATGCAAAATATTATTCATGAAACCATATTTCTGTTTAACAGGAAACCAAACGGGACATTGTCACCAGAATGAGTTCAAAATAGTGGAGGAAGAAGAATGTGGATTTTGTGGTACATATGAAAGTATATACCCCCATCCACATACTTTCACAACAATTCAGAATCGTAGGGCACAGCACCTGGAAGATTGCTGGATAGAAAAGGAACATTCACCCAAATTTAAGCCTGCAGATATCCTACAGTTTCTTCTGGAAACAGGACTAAAGAGGCTACTAGTCTCTGAGAATCATCAGAACCTCCTCAGATACTAAGTTCAAGTGAGGGGGCACAATAGATATTTTAGGTCCCAGTTTATGTCACTGTGCCGGCACATTGGGGGATTGCAGGAAATGGCATGGCAGACCAGCTAGCTAAAGAAGGCGCTAAAAGATTTTAATATGCGATAATGTGCCTTACTGTGAAGGTAGGCTCATTTTGGTTAAAGTCAACGTAACTTAACCACCGAGGTCTGTTGATAATCCCCCAGAAAGCACTTGCTCGAGGTTACCGCAGATAACTCGCTCAATTTAACTTTATATTGTATATAAATAATAAACTCACACAGACTAGGAACTTGGAACTTCCTTTGAATTGAACTTGTATCAAACTTCCCTTGTTACAGGGCAAATTAGTTTATCAACCTAGATGTTAATCAAAGTGAATATTTTTTGTATGTTCCTTACAAAGTGCATATTATAATTATTTCTGACTTTGAGACGTCCATTTAAATTCAACTTGGCATTTCTGCTACCTAGTGACGTTTTGATAAAAAAGCCACAGATCAGTTTGAATCGGGCAGGTACGATGACGTATACCCGTGCATTATAATCGAGCTTCTAATTGGCTAAAAGTTAATAGGCAGATTGTATACTTCAGGAACCTTCGATGTTACATTCATAATTTAAGCAATATAGCCTTCCACTTTCTGGCATTTTTAAGCGGAAATTCAAACAGAAAGTTATTGACTAATATACATAATACTCACATCAATAATTGCTTTCTCATTAGTTGAACGTATTTATACACTTTACCCTCGTATCGTTCGAAATATAAACAAAGACAAGTCAAATGCAACGCTTCGAGAAATTCAAAATTGAAGCCTTCAAAACAGTGGTTAAATAAATGGGTTATACAAAATTCAACATGAAAGACGTGGCTGTTGAAGTAGCTTTACAAATATAATTACATTTTCGTACAAAATGTTATCGCTAGTTAACATAAAAATTAATCAGGAAATCTGCTGATGAAATTCGCAGCATTTATAAGAAGTATCAAAGCATTTTTTCAACTGTAACAACTCAACGAAGCTTGTTTGTTGTGAATTCAAAACTGTAAAAAATTTTGTTTTCACTTTTTTTTATGATGTGAATTGTTTTTTTGATGACATTTTATTAATTCTTCATTCTAGCGAAAATGTGTTTTGCATATTTTAGGAATGCTCTAATGAGATATTGAGGACTATATTCCCATTATCTGTCAACTGTTTTTACTAATTCCGTGATATTTATCGAATAAAATCAGCCAGTAGCAAATTCCACAACAGAACATGACCAATATAAAATTTTATAAACAGTGTAAGTCATTACATACTTCTACCGTACAATGTAGAGTCCCTCAGTGAGGATATCATGCGGCTACTAAAGACTTTTTTACTACTTAATCTCAGATACACCAATAAGTGCAGCACACAAGATGTCTGTGAAACTATCCACATCAATACCCTATCGTATGCGATTTTAACTGTTTCTTTTTCTTTTTATCTCTTCCACAAATTACAAATTTTGCAGCAGCAGCTATATACAGGTTCAGCCATGAGAAAATTCACATATTTCTACCCTTTGTAGAGAAACAGCTTCAGGAGAATGCTTACGAACAAAATCTAAGTCTGCATATGCTATTCATCGATTACAGACAGGCCTATGATACTATCGAAGCAAAAAAAAACTATTAGGCAATCAGAAAGTTGAAGATAGCAGTAAAATTGAGAAGGCTAGTGGAAATGACCATCCGGAAAACCAAGAGCAAAGTAACTTTGGAGGGTTAGAAGGAACTGGGATAGGAGTGTTCGGGCCAGAAACCCTTTTTACTCAAGAAACCATTGGTTTTCAATAAAAATGGAGGTACACCGATTGTTTTCATTGTAATCCTATAAAAACTTTATAACTTTTAGAAAATAAGGTGGCAGACAACTCTATCCTTGATTTGACGTAGGTATCGTTAAAATATCAATCCAGTAACGTCACAAATGGCAATTTTTTCTTGCATGTACCAAGTATACTTTGGTATCGTTAAGGGGTACCTTGACTGTACTGTGCGTATGAGATATAATCTGTCATTCCACAAAAAATTGAAATTTCTCGTCCATTCGTTGCTTTTATGTCAAGATTTATATAAATATTCGTGTCAGGAAACTTCCTCAAAACAGAGAGAAAGGATAGAAGTGTACGGGTCAGGTTCATACAAAACACTCTGAAAGCTTCAGAAAAACCCCAAGTATCTTTCAAGCGGAGATCCCCGCCATAGGAAAATGCGCCCAGATTAATATTGATAAAGGATACAGAAAGCAAAGGATTATCATAATTTTGGATAGTCAAGCAGCCATTAAAGCACTGAGCTCTTGTGTAATCAGTTCCAAAATGGTGTGGGAATGCCAGGACAAACTAAATGAACTAACCGAGAACAATATAGTCACCTTACTATGGATTCCAGGACACACTGGTCCTGAATCATCCCCAAGGTTATATTGGAAGAAATAGGTGAAACCGAGAAAAAGAGAAGATCTGATCATTGGGAAAATCTAGTACTTGGTGCTCATACAATAGAAGACTCTTCTGGGTGAATACAACCTGTTGAGATCAAATGAATGCATAAGTCAAAGTGAAACTATGCTAAGAGTTCTCACAGGGATCCTAACGGGACATTGTCGCCTGATTGGGCACCTGGAAAAGCTCAAAATAGTGGAGGAAAAAGAATGCAGCTTTTGTGAAATGGAAAGAGAAACCTCCATCCACATACTTTCCAACTGCACAGCACTTAAGAGTCCTAGAGTACAGCACCTGGTAGATTACTGGATAGAAGAGGAACATTCACCTAAGTTGAATCCTGCAGACATCCTAAAACTCCTCCGGAAAATAGGACTGAAGGAGCTACTCGTTCCTGAGTTTTTCCTTAGAAACTGAGTGGAAGTAAGAGGACACAATAGATCTTTTAGGTCTCAGTTAATGTCTCCCCAAAATACATACATTCATACACAACTTTGGAGGGTAGTACTTCAAACTAATTCAAGATAGGGAAAGGTCTGGGACAAGGAGACCCATTATCCACAACCCTCCTCATCATAGTTAAAGAAATCATACTAACAGAAAGTGGCATAAAAACCAGATGTTCAATTTATGGGAATGAACATCAATGTCTAGCATATTACGACGACATAGTACTTATGACAAGATCCAGGAAAGAACTTTCAAGCGTATTTGAGCTACTGGAACAGAAGGCAAGAGAACATGGTCTAGTCATCAACGAGAAAAGAAGAAAACGGAAGATGAAGACCAAGGACATGATGGTTGGAGGAGGTTAGGAGAGATTTGAGAACAGTGGGAATTAGGGACTGGAAAAACAAGGCAAGGATCAGAAGGAAATGGAAAGAGAGTGAAATATCTTGAAGCCGAGTAGAGTTATAGCGATGAGTTGTTCAGTTCGTTGTAAATTTCAGCAGAACTAAACGTTATTTTTACCTGGCGAAATGTGCGCGCTCCAAGAAATAATTCCCATGTCTAAGCAAAGTGACAAAAATTAAACTTTTGCGTTTAAATAAGATCATGTCGATAGCTTACTCCGTTTTTGAGGTTATATAGCGCTGAGTGTGACAAAAAACATGTATTTTGAAAAAATCTAAATTGATCTCCTAGCAAAGGTCGTAATTTTTGTTTATATGTAGAATAAAATATATCTGGTTGTATCTCATTTGGAATTTCCCACTCAACATTATACTTTTCCATCCTAGTAACAACTAATTTGTTCCCTTAGATTTTTAGTTGATATTCCATTAGATTTAGGTCCAAACTTTTTTGTGGCATTGCTTTATTGTTGAATCAACATGGTTGAGACAATGTTTTGCCTTTATAGTCAGGTTTTCCAAAGGAAAACGTGATGGATAAGTCTACGGAGTTCAGTCCATTCTTCTTGCGAATTTATCTGTAGTTTTAACGATTGAATAAAACTGTATCCAACATTTTTTTCAAATAAAGTAAGGTCTACAAAGTTTAAAAGCAATTCGTTTTACCTTTATTTATATTTAATTTAGATACAAATCTCTTGGTGCTTTTGTTTGTTTTTAATTTGTTATATTACACTTGGTCTTTATGGAAACATGTTGGAAAATACAGGTATTTACAGTTTCAGTGTGCTATTAAGGGGGAATGCTAGATCGTGCTTTGAATTTTTGAATTATTTCGAAGGGTTTGAGGACGGAAATGAATATATATGAACTTTTTAAGAAGCAAAATTCGACTACTGCGTCATGAAAACTCAAATTATAAAAAGTTTCATGATTATTTTATCAAAAATATAGAATTTTTCTCAAATGGGACATTTTTATTTAGTTTGTACTCGAAATATAAGTGCAATAGAGAATAATCACAGATTTATTTAACAAAAGGCATTCAATATACGGAAGATTCAGGGTGATATACTGGGTGATTGATTAGTCTGGTTAGTAGATCTGTAATCATTGAAGATACCAAATAGTATAGTACACTACAAGGGCAGAAACATTCCAGCACTGTGCCCTTTCAATGCTGGAAGTTCAGGGCACTCAAACTTCATGGCGCGAAGTTCTGGGCCCTCAAACTTCATGACGCGAAGTTCAGGGCTCTAAAACTTTCTGCCCGTGTGGTGTATACTATTTTACTTATTTCGGCCTGAAGTACGTACTTGCTACTTCTGTTGGGAGGCAGTAAGTACGTACTTTTGGCTGTGAATCAAAAAAAGGTAATTAAAAAAATAGTGGGGGAACTAATAATAATAACTCCAGGCATGGGCAGTCCTTGATAAAAATATTGTAATAGTAGGTACTCTTCGAGAATAATACAAAACACGAAGTGATCCATTTAAAACAAAATAATGTAGGTACTTTAGTTTTCACTCACCATGTATTTGATTCAATGAATATCTGCAAAGCTATTAAAAAGCTTTGATTATTAATAAAATCATCCACTCCAATCCAATTATATGTTGAACTTGTTACGATTTCGACGGAAAGTTGGTGATAACTTTTTAAATATCCTATAAAGTAGATAACAACCTCATATTGATGTAATGGGGAAGCGGAACGGATTTCAGTTTCACAGCAAAATATAGAGTGCAAACCAAAACCTTGCACTGGCACCGAGTTATGTAACATTGTAACTAATATTTTATATTATAAAGATTGAAGCTATCTACAATTTTCATGAATAACATTTTTTGTATCTAATAGAAAGTTATTTTTCCAATACACATAAAGTGTTGCGGATGGATGATTGGAAATATATTCAAAAAACGTTAGAGAACTAAATAATTTCCACGAATATCATTTCAACTTAACGTAAACTTGATTATAAAACCAACAAACTCCGCGTTTTATCTGAAGCGCTATTGGATGCGCGATCGCTCAACTAATTTACTTTGATTAATTATATTTCCAAAATAATCCTGGATGGGTAGAACGTGTAACGTAAACCTTGTATCTTCAATATTCTCACGAATGAGGGATACAGATTGTTTTTATACTTCCCTGAAAAAACAAGGTTTCTGAGGTCTTACAATTGTGACGATTTGAGAAACAGCGCAGATCAAATCAAATTGGAAATAAACTTTCACAACATTATACTGTATCACAAGGGCAGAAAATGAACTGCAAGGAAAGCTGATGGTTGAGGGCTGCTAAAGCATTTCCTGCATGTGTGACACACATCTGTTTTTACCCTACCGAATAAACCAAAAAATAGGAAAATATAACAAAAAACTTTCATATTCACTGACGTTCAATTGAGAAATTCACTTGAAATGTCACTCATCAATTGACAGATGGTGAAAAACTTCAAAAATCGTGGCGTTATAAATTTTCCGCCCTTGTGCTTTTAAACAATACTTTCAGCCGTATTTTCAGTGTTCATATATAATTTGTTTTCCGGTAATAAAGGTAAAAAATACATATAATTTAGCTTCGTATTTAGTTTAGATAAAAAACTTCCATTTAAAATGTGACGCAAAATAAAATATGGAACGCCGCATATTTAAGCTATACATGGATAATTTCAATATAGGTACCTTTTCTGAATTACATTTTTTTATAATAGAAATTCCCTTAAAAGATGACAAGGATCAAAGGAGTATTCCAATGAACTTTCCAAAAGATCTTGTGTACTTTTTTTCTGAGAAGATAGATTTATGCTAGAGCTCGGGTCAGAGCTGATTGAAGTCTTGTCATTTTCCAATTCACTTTGAGCCGATCACTCTCTCCAGTTTGTCTCCATACTCATACCAGGAGCGTAGCCTTTTTTACTACATTTTAAAAATGTTTCTCGCCAAAAAAGTGACACCGCTGCTAACAATCATGAGATAATTTCATGGTTTGGCTTAATTCAATTTATTGGACTTAATTAAAATGGGTTTGTTTGTGGAAAAGCGAAATTGTCCATGACACTATCGATCTATCGGGAGGAGCCGAGTTGTCTCCGAAGACTTTCTTGAAGAAAGTATAGAGAACCAGCGTGACCTTAGCTAGTTTCATAAATATACCATTTGCGCGTTCATATACGCCGCTGTTTGCCAATTGGCATTGTCGATTCGAAGTAGATGCGACCGTTGGCACGTGCCAATAAGCCAGCTGTGTGCCAATGAGAATCTCTGGAGTTGCGGACTCTTTCAAAAGAAGTCAATGAGAACGGAGAGTGGGCACGTACCAACCATTGGCCTCTTGCGGCTTCACTTGTTATTCAGACTGCTAGTGAGCACTTACTTTTCAATGTAGTGGACGAACGGGAAAGCTATTAACTTGATAAATCTATACGGGGACTATCGTTTAAAAGATTACAAATACAGGAATCAAAGAATGGACGCCCTATTGGAAATTATAACCGCAGAAATAATTCTAGATCTGGATATTGAGCGAAACTATAAATATACAACAATATCATTAAATAACTCCAATAATTTTTCTTTCATAGTTTTTATTGAAATTGTTTCTGCTAATATAATAAAAATAGTTCTGGAGAGCCAGTTACTTCGTATCGTATAAATCCCTCAACTTTACTAGAAAAAAAATATTTGTCGTAACTCCGCTTAAAACAAAATACATACATTTTCTTGAACTGTTAGTTTTTTACATGCTTTGAATATTTCAGAGGATCTGTTTGCCACTCACTCTCCACACTGTATACTCCTTGGTGGTTAAGGTACCCTGCCACTAGCAACGAAACATAAATAAATAAATACAAAAACAGTCGATTAGAGCGAAACACAAATTTTTTATTGGCAAGGCTTTCTTGGCTTTCAGCAAATCATTCATTAAATTGGGAAATAAATCATAAACTCTTGATAATTAATAATTTCAAGTTAAGATTTAAGTTGAAAAAACACCTTAGCTTAAGTTAGTATATCATTTTGCCCTGGTTAGTCTCGCTACCTAACAAAGATCATTTGATGACTTCCGGCATGCTACTACTACTACTACTACTACCACTACTAAATGTGCAGGCGAGCCTTGTCCTGGACAACTCAAGCCAAGGTTCCGACACTGAGGCCACTGGCGGGCCCATTGTGCCATTCCTGCTACCTAGTTATCCATGAAGCCGAGCCCTTCAATAAAGGCCACAACCTTTTTCAGTGGATGCCTGCTTGTATCTCCAGGAGCCATGACAGTGACTCCGAAGATTCGCCTGCGTAATACAGCTCAGTGTGGACACTCTAATGGAACATAAATTGACGTTTCATCAGTCATGCCGGAACCCCTACATAGGGAACTTTCCTCTACTCCTAGATTGTAGAGGTGCTTCCTCATACAGTAGTGCCCTGTTAGGAGTCCTGCTATCTTCCTTAGCCTACTCCTTGGTAGTTCAGTGGATGCCTTGGCGTGTCCATCAGTCCATCCTTTCAGTGGAAGTTTGGATTGTCTAGGACCCTGCAGAGCATTCCAATGAGCGAGGTGCTGATCCCTCAGCCACTTCTTCGTCTCCTTGCGTATTCTTTGTTTTGTTAGGCCCAGGGTCGGGCCCGGGCCGCATACTACTCCAAAGAATTCTGTTCCATTTTTCCCTGGTAAATGAAAATTCCAGCTGGTATCACCATATTCCAATCTGTCAATGAATATTTTGTACACAACTGCAAGCTAAATCTATTCTTAAGAGCGCACTAAGAAAGTTCTTAATTACCTCTAGATCCACACTAAGACCTTAAGGTTCCCGAATAGGGTGGAGCAGCTGTAGTGACTACAACTTCAGCCTACATGCTCATGTTCAACCTCCCACCAGTATACCCTAACCCCTCCATTAGAACTGTATCTATAATATCAAGTAGTATAAGTGGTAGTACCTAACAATCCTCTTTCATCATCTCTTGACCAACCTTTTGGTCATCTCTTGATCAACCTATTGTTTATCCCTTGACCAACTATTGAAAGGAGGACAAAATAATTTCGGAAATATATTTCAATTGTCTTCTTTTAAAATTTGGGTGAATCTTAAATTCAAGTTTGACAAATAACAAAATATAAAGTATACCTACTCTAAACAGTGCCTACCCAAGTTTTATTTTTGATTCATGGTTAAAAGTTCTGGGCCTCGGGACCTAGGCGGCTGCCCAATCAAAACTGTTCAAGCCAGAATTTTTAACCTCAATATCTGGAAGAGGAGGCTGTTTTCCTCTGTCTTCAATTCAGTATAATCAGTAGTTCTTGATATTTGGAGTACTCTGTATTACCACGTGTAAGAGCAATTTATTAATAAAATCTATCTATCTTCATTTTTTGAGAGTTCCGGAAGTGATAAAAATACACATTTTCAACGGACGAAGCCCTAATATCTTATTATTTGGGTTTATACGGAAAATTCGCGTTAGCCGAAATATCCAATATTCTCTAACGACGCTGTCAACATCCTCATAATCCACATCATAAATACAAAAAAAGCTTTTTCACCAGAAAACATATTGTAGAACACTTTGAACCAATAAACAAACTAAAACAAATAAAAAAGCAAGTAAAGGCTATTCGAAGTAGTTTGATTTGTTTCAGAAGTTTCCAACAGTTACTAAGTTCTCTCTTTCTACAGATCCGGCGCTAGGTGCCAGTGTGTTTGGGATATGTTGACCTTGAACTTTCGAGTAAAGTTCGATTCGTGTGCAATTATTCGTATGAACAAAATCCATTCGACGTTCTTCGCCACACACTCGCGATCCGAGCTTCACCGATACGAATGACAGCGACAGATTTGAAGTCATATTTCAAGATTAAGTAGCGAGATACCAAATTCAGCTCGAGCGCATATTATTTTTAATTTGTTGTGAACAAGCATTTTGAATAGCTCACATCAAATTTTTGGACTTTTTAAGCTGCAGGAAGGAAGACTGAAGTATATTCAATTTAAAATAAACTCTCTGTCATCGGCATTCGATAGTTTTTTCTTCGGAGAAGTATTCCATTTCAATGGGCATGATGACTGATTTTGAAAAACTGCTCCACGATGTTTTCACGTATATACTTTATCTACAACAAATGTCATATATGTGAGAAAAAAAGTTCTTAAGGAAAAATTCAACTTTTAAAAATACATTCAAATTATGTACCAAAACGCTAGAATAGTAATGGCGTCTGTCTATGATATCATTAATTCGTAAATACCATTTATAGGTGATCTGTGTCGATAGGTTATCTGTGATCTGTGTAGATAGGTTATCTATGATCTATGTCCTGTGGTAAAATCGTCAATCGCCTATTGCCAGTCAAAGGTAATAATATTTTTATAATGTTGTTTGAGACCTTCAGAGGGATCGTATTTTCAATTTCTGAAGTTGGAGCTGATGCAGAAGACTTGGCTAATTCGTCAGCTTTTTCGTTTGGTGCGATGTCCACATGTGATGAACTCCACGTGAACTTTATAGTTAGTTTGGCAATTTTAGCTGTAGAAAATATCTGCTCTGGTCCAGCTCGTTAATATCCTGGTAGATTTTTCCTCGGAAATCACTATAATTTTCTCGTTCGCTTATTTCATTTGAGCCTATTATATCAACATTAGAAGTAGTTACAAGAGGTTTTATTTAGTGAAATGAATTTATTTATTTCCTTGAAAATATGTTATCGAGTTTATTGGTGATGAATTCTGTCTTAACCTGTTTATAAGGGGACACTAGAAAGAGGTTCGAACACGCAGCTCGGCGAGTAGAAGAGGTTACGTAACTAAACTGTTTCCCACCTACATAAGTAAACTTCATTCGGCAACTGTAATTCCTCCTTCATCCGATGCATAAATTAGTTAACGGGAGTTGGAAATGCTATTAAATAATGAACAAATCCCACATTTAATGCAAAACCATCTCCAAGTTATCGAAGTAGCGACAACCACACGTATCCATGTAGACTTCTTCTCGCACATCGAGAAGTTATGTCAAGACTTCAAAATAGTTAAATTGTACAAACACGAAACTTTAAGCGATTTGAGCTGAGTAAATGATAAATTTCCATCTACAAAATACCGCTAAATGTAAAAACGTGGTAAACGATTACTAACCTACTTTCAGGTCTAATAGTACATCAAATAGCTGCCCTTAGGAAATTGGCTTGAGAATTAAATCAATGCTTTCTGTTGAATCAAAAGACAAGGACAACTGTGGACGTTATTTTCGCATAAAAATATGAAATGTCATTTAGTTTCATACAATTATTATACACTCGGCAATAAAAGGGTGAAAAAGTGATTGTTCTTTCCTTAGACCCCTCTCAGACGCAGATTTTGAATTCCAAATTCACAAATCTAGCAGACCAATCCACTGGTCCGTCTCGTCCAATCCATCGATTTCCATACACGTAGTTTATTGATGGAATAGGGCATGTCCACAGCCTGGTGGTAAAACTATAAACAAAGCGTTCAGAACACTTGGTACTTGCGATAGTGAGGTTATGCTGATTTATAATGATAGATCGTGTTTGAGTTTAGTTGGTTTTGCTTAAATATTTTTTTAAAGTTATTTTAATTGTTTAGCTTGCATATGATTTAATATAGGTTAATAGTTGTTTGTTGTTTGATAATTATTGATCGTGTTTATTGGTTCACCACCGGGGTATTGTGAACTGTCAACTGTCGTGGAAATGCCCCATGGTCGAATATACTGTGTCAGCTCTTCGCTTGCGTTATTCAAAAATGTTGGGTTAAATTCCACAAAAACTTTTGTGCAGCGGTCCAACTACCGCCCAAATTAAAGGAAATAGTTAGACACACTTAATGTTAATATTATGTTAATGTTGGTTTGTAGGAACTTTGGCAGTTCCGCACTGTTTTAGTTTTAAGGTAAATAATAAATCCACAACTGCCGCATGTAATAGGCATTTGAATTGTTCATATTTGGGGTCGGCATCATCTTTTGCAGATCGAAACAAATACAAATTATGTCTTTGTCTTGGTTGCATTTTTGCTTCCTTAGCAGCTTTTGCTTTCCGCAGGTTCAACTCTTTTTCAGTCTCCGCATTTGTTTGTCCCTTGATTTGTACTAAGCTCTATGTTAACCTGCAACCTGTCACAGGTCACACAGGTGTCAGTTTTGAACCTGTGAAAACTTAATAAAATCCTGTGTGTGAAACTTTCATGTATAAACGTTCTTTGTCTGGTTTAGTTTGCTTAACTTCACAACACGTTTTCAACAAATTTTGCATGAGGTCCATGTGAGGTGATGGGAAGTTACACACAAACCCCTAGCGCTCCAAGTAAACACTTCATTATTCTAGGGAGTGGAGAGCAAAGATCACCGTAATCAAGTGCTTCTAACTAGACTACCTTTGGGCCACTAGAAGCTATAAGCTTCTAATCCGAAATTGCTAAACTAAGAGCGGCCTTTATAAAATTTATATACACCAATGAATAAATGGTAATTTCAGATTTAGTATTTTTTGCTCTCGAAAAAAATTGACATTGCATCATGTAAATATCTGATTTTATTGATTCAAATTGTGTTGAACAAGTGTAAATATTTTTTGACCGCAAACAGTTTTATCTTCTTTGAGGTTTACTTTTCAATGAAATTGGAAAAGTGTCTCAAAAATTTCCCTCTAAGCAAGTAAAGTATTAGATGCATCACGATTTCAAGGACAGGTTTTGTCATTTTTTCCTTCACATCTCCTTATCTAATTTCCATGATTGAATTTTTCAAATTACTTGACCACACATTTTTTCATGGTATGATATTTTACACGAGGCGAAATTTGGTACTACTGTCTGTTCATCAAAATAAACAGAGATTAAATTTGGCTTCGATCCTATGGTATTTTTGACAGTGTACAAAAACTGAATGTAAACAAAAGGGTTTACTTTGTCGTGATGAGCATTAGTAGTAGTAAGTCGCCCGTTAAAGGTACGTCAGACTCTATATACGAACACTGTTTTGAAAGTTTGATCTAGCTCGCGCAAGCCCGAATGCCAATCTCGAGGAATCACAAATAAAGGGGAATTTCAAAGTTTCAGAGCAAATATGGGATGTAATTCCTAAAGGAATGACAAAAACATTTATTTTAAGCATATGCTCGTCTATCATGGCTCACAGTGGCTGGTTTGAATTAGCAAGACGAAATTATCAGGGACTGAAAACCATTTATCACGTTGACGTCTGAGACAATATTCATAAAACGAGATTCTGGGTGAAATAAGAATGGCGTTTTTTAGGTTTTTGCCATATTCTCCAAGTTTTAAGAAAACGGTGTTGGAGTTACTGGAGATATTTGTTTCTTATAATTTTTCACGAGCTTTTATAATACATTTTTTTAAAACATTCATTCAGTTACCTACAGAAATTTCTCATGAAATTTTTTTCTCAAAAATACCTTTGTCTAGAAGTTTAATAATGAAAGTTTTTTAAGCGTAGTGGATGTACAATGACTACATATCACTTTTATTTGAAAAAAACGCAAAAGGCTTCCACCTTAAGGAAACTACAAAAGACTTTAGCGATTCACATTAGAATCTTATCTGCAGCTAAATATTGTTTTTAAACTAAGAGGAGCGATTTGAATTTGAGTTGGAGGATATCTTTTAAGGTATACTCTATTGCAAGATATTTTGTTTTGATAATTTTGAGAACTTTTTACTAATTAAAGTCTAACTGCCATCCGTTGTTCACCAGTAAATGGATGAAATATGACATGATGACCCAGAACAGTATGGCGGCCTACCTGTCGTGACGTCATTCTGGAATAATCTATGTCTAAAGTCCATTCATTTTCCACGGTGCAAGGTGACGCTACAACTCGAAAAAGTTGCATGCAGCTTGGCGTTTTTATTTCGTTATGCGCGTCGGTCGCATGAATCAGAACCTGCTCTATTTTCGAGCGAATAGTCGCTGCAGCTTGGTAACTTTCCTGGTAGATTTTGTCGCATCAACCCAAAATTTTTATTGGCTGCTCCGCTCTTCCATTGCTGTCACTCTTAATCAAGTTGGCAACACGTTACGTTTCCCCTATGCCTGAATGAGTCGCAGCAACAAACCATCGATAAGCTGATTTGCCCTAGCAACAAGTCGCTGCGATTTGACGCAACGTGGAAAATAAACTTTATGAAAAAAATGTTTTTTCACGATAATCTCGATAATTGTTCATTTTATAACCGTAGCTTAAATCATAAACAAGCACATTTTGTACAGAATTTCATTTTTGCATTGGTTGCTAGGCAAGTTGCTAAGCAACAAATGCGAAATGGAATATTTCTTGTTAGCTCTAGGTACACTCTTAAATCACGACGTCAAATTATAACGTCCAGCGAAAATTGATGAAATGTCAGAAGATCGTTTCTGTCAAAGTTTTAGTAGGTAACGAGTAATTTCATAGTTGTTTCCTATAAATATATGTTTATAGAATTCTATTTCTGTGTATACTTATTAGGAATAGCAGTGAAGGAAATATTTACATATTTCTCCAATTTATATTTCAATTCTGATAAGAAGCCCATTACCGGCGGATTCGGAGTGATGAAATATTATTAGTTTATTTTTTTTGCAATGTATGCATGTATTAAACGTGAACGATATGTTGTCATAGAAAAAGTATAGTATGCAATTCGCAACAAAATGGTCAAATGGGCATCATTTTGTGCATAATATACTATTTCGTACCCGATTTCCAAAATATATAAAAAATATATTAGGTTTATAGCTCTTGAAATTAATAATTCTCAAGTATTTCTCGAGCGACATTCTGAATTTTTTATTTATTTTTCACACAACAATGAAAACAACAGTGTCTCTTATTTGGATCGTATTTTTTGTTTCCATTCATATTTCAGACATAAAAAACAAAAAGCATCTTAGAGTATAATGCATGGAAAATAACTTACCTGACGTAGATGGAAGGATGAAACGCTGCAGGATTATCTTGCTGGGAGAACTTCGGCAGCGATCCTTGCAAAATGGCAAGCCTTAGAGTAAGCAGAATGCCGAGCTGAAATCGAAACAAATGTTATGTGTCATGGATTTTGAGATGAACACATTTAGAATACGCAAAAATATGATGTGGGAATGAATGGAGAAATGAAATCAATAGTGTGGACATTTCGATGAAGTTTTTTTTTCAAAGGACGTGTTGTATGGAATATACGAATGATCGTGAAAAGTACGGTGCGGCACAAACCTTGATAATGTTAATTATAATCATTTTTCATTAGAAGATTAGTCTTAATCTGCAATTCCATACCTTGATTACGTGTTAGTTGTGTCTTTTTGGCTTGAATAATGGTATTTTAGTTCATATTTTATGAGGAATATCTTATTAAGATACACCTATACATACACCACTGCGAAATGTAATGTGATTTTCTACATAAAATATCAACAAAGAACTGAATATATTCATTTGGGAGCTTGTGGAAGTTATTTTCACTTCTAACAATTATCATCTATATATCATAAACGTATCGTTCCTTCTTGGGAAAGGGGCTCAATATTTGAATTTTAGTATTAGTACAGGAAATGAAGCATTTGGCTCGTAATTTTTTTGTCTAGCATAAGCTATATTCACTAAAAATTTTCACAGAAGGGAGTTACCCAAGGAAAATTTTCTCTAAAAAGCTGTACGTTATAAGTTTGGTGGTGGTTGCCAGTCAAATAACCGGAAAACCTTTTACAAAGTGAATAATAATTAAAATAAAAGAAATCTCTAACACGAAAATTGAGCGACCTGTGATCAAAATAAGATCGGTACCTATTTTTCTACGAAGAAATCAGCGAAAGTGAACTACTCAAAATTGATCGTCACCCTTTTGTGATCCTCTTCATATATGTATTCTCAATACATTCAAAAAGTTTGTTCATTTTAAAACACCCAATTTTAGAAAAATTGGAGTTTAGAGAGGAAACGATTTTTCACAATTTCGTATTTTCAGTAGTAATACCCCTAGGTTCTGGCCAATACCGAGATAATTTTTTCATAGAAAATGCTGAAAGCGTGTTGCTTGATAATAGCCCAAGGCCGCAGGCCGAGGGCTATTATCTTTGAGCAACACGCTTGAAGGATTCTCTACGACAACATTTTGAGTATTTATCAAGACCCGAGGAGTATTCGATGAAATAATTTTTTACTTTGTAGATATCAAAAAGTTGATTGTCAATCTGACGTTCAATAATTTTTAATGCAAGCTTTATTAGTTTTAATCAAATATTATTCATTTTTATTTAAAACTACAGTTGTGAAAAGAAAAATTGGTAAATTAATTGAATCGTTAGATGCAATACCAAATCTTCGCGACACTTTTAATCCAGTTGTCTGGATTACGGTAACGTTTTGCCGATCTAGACCGGAAAATGGACGCCAGGGACCGGAAAAAGCCTTTGCCGGTCCCTGACGTCCATTTTGTTACCATTTTTCCAATCGCTCTCTTATAATACAATCTACCTTGATTTCGTTACTATGGTAACAACGTTTCGATATATTGTCGAGTGATGACAGTTCGTTGATTTTTAATTCGTCGTTTATGTCAAACTCATTATTTTATCTGATTTTAGTTTTGTTAATCACTTTGTTATAAAAATTAAAATGAAGAATTGAATCTATTTCGAAGTGTCCGTCTTAAAAAAATATTGTACGTTAAGCACCCGAAAATAAGTGTTTTTCAGGTCTCACCAAGCTTGTCTTGACCTGAAAAACACTACTTTTCGGTCTTGTAACGTAAATTACTATTGAATATTGAAAAAAAGGTTTCCGTGATAATGGAGACATTTGACTCCCTAACACACCATTAAAATATGTAAGCGCGACCTTTCTGGCTTGAAATCATTAGTTGGCCGGATTTTTCTTAAATGATGTATAATTTCGCACAAAAGTATCTATAAGATTGATCAAAATCCGTTGTGATGGAAAAAGATTATGAAAATTTAATAATATATAATCTATTTAAAATATTTTCGGACAACGAAATCCACGCCGACCAAGAAAATCTCATTTGAAGTGTTAATTTGAAAATCTTTATTGAAAATTTTAATAAGCTTTACGGATTGGTGGCTCCTGGACTATAGTGACAAACAGACAGTGGGAGAAATAAATTCAAATCAGTTTGTTTACTCATAACCAAATCTCTATGCATATTTTTTTTATTAATTCAATTATATTGGTATATATTTTGAAATTTCATGTGATGAAATTAGAAACTTTTGAATAAAAGTGAAGAAAAATGTGAAAATTCATATTTTGTAATAGTTCATGTTGCTTCGCTTACACACTTTTGCGCTGTGGAAGTAATTTAAATTTTATTATCTTGTTATCAAACTGATTTCAAATTTTCCAGTCCTCTGATTTTTTATTTCTTATATTTATCTCGTATACTGTAATTCTGAGGTGTTTTTCAAACACATTAGAAATTTTTTTTTATTTTCCTTCTTCTTTCATTATAATAAACCACTTTTTAAATTATCCGTTCAAGTTGTGTGTAGCCTATTTTTCAGTCACTTATTCCAGATTCCATTTCTTTTATTTTCTTCCTGCTTCCGTTTGTTTTTCCTGTTATAATAAAAAAAATCGATTGTTCCTCGTTATCACTTTGTACAATACTCCAGGCTTCGCTTGAAGGCTACTTTCAGTTCTTCCTTTGCAAATTTTGTTATTTTGATGAATTTTTATATAAGTTATTTCTTTATACATACATTTGTCTCATAGAAAGTTGTATTATGTGGGTTCAACTTGATGGAATAGATAGAAAGCAAAGTTGCGTCATCAGTTCTAAAATGGTATGGTAATGCATGAGGAAACTCGAACTTGATAAACGGAATAACATAGTCACATCACTGTAGGTTCCAGGTCACTCTGGAATGGAACCAAAAAGGAAAAGGAGACAAACTAGCGAATTGCGGCTCTTTTGCGCTTTTGCTCCATATATTGGAAAAATAGGTAATGCAGAGAAGAAGAGAGGATTTGATCCTTAGAAAGAACTAGTAGGGCTTACACCATCAAAGATACTACAACCGGGTGAAGAGAATTAAGTGCCGGAGCCACAATAAAACTGTACTAAGAATTTCAACTTTAAGGAGCCGAAAAACGTGGAGAAAGAAGAATGTAGAATAGAAAAAAACAACAACAAACGAACACCAAAACAAAGTAAAATTGCAGAGTATTTTTGCTGGCCAAGCGATCGTCCGGCAACTCATGCTGCAACCAATTAAATCCATAGGCATCACAAAACGTGTGTAGCTATATGGCCGGGACACACTGAAAATATTGTTAAGATATCACTCAGTCTGGCTGTTATTGCTGGCAATGTTGCCAGCCACTATGCTGCAACTACATATTGCACTAAAAATATTGCCCGTTTAGAAGTACCTTAGGTTCAAAGATAGTGAAAATTTAAACAAATTAAATTGTTTTATTCCATCGTTGAAGTTTTTAGATACAGTTCAGGGCATTTAGATCAAAATTGAAAATTGACCGAAATTAAGATATTTTTATGGACAGCATATAATATAGATATATAATATAGAATATGAATATAGATGCGGTATTCTACATTGTGTCAGAAAACTCCCAGGAAAAAAGTCTTCATGATGTGGTTATGCCATTTTTCGAAAAATGCATTTTGTATAATTACTTGAAATATAACAAGATTGACTGGAATTCGGAAAAAACGTTACTTCAAGGTTTCCGGGAATGCCAAATTCTGGCATTAGAATTACCCGGGGACTCTCGGGAGTGGCTCTGCGGTGGTTGCCGGAGGAAAGTTGCAGTGTCCATGACAATCTTATCCTTCTGCCGTTAAAATTATAGGCTGAGGAGACATATGCAACAAATGGTCTAGAAGATGACAGCCTAAGTAGGTTCTTCCAGGAAGAAAAGGTCGCAGGACGAAGAGCCATTCCAATTCTAATTTAATCTAATCCACTAGAGCCATTTTTCCTTTTTTCAGGTGTAAGGTCAAATTTGGTGGAGATAATTTTGTTATTGCCCTTGGTAGATGTCAAATCTTTTGCCAAACAAAGAGAATTATTTTCACGATTACAACTTTTGTACAAGATATTCCGTTACTTAAAATCTTTCCGGATTATTTCTCCCGTTCTATAGAAATCGCCAATAATTCTGAAATAAATGCCGTCTCTAATACCTATCAATAAATCCCGGAAGCCCTTATTCCAGTCACTTCTTAAGTTAGTTAGCGTGCTTACCGACGTCAGGATCTTTGCAGCTTTACTGGTAAATTGGAGAGTTTCCTGATTCCATTTCATTTCACCCACTGCCCTGTAAGTGAAAGTAATTATAATCAGTAGGGTGATTCGTTTATTGAATAAATAGTGAATAGTGCTAATTATAAATCCAATTAAAAGCATACCCTTTGATTATTAAGAATTGTGCTCAAAAATTGGTTGGTAAGGGTAATTAAACAATGTGTAGAAACGAAGTTGATTGTCGCTAGAGTTGTTTGTTTTTTATAAAATACCATGAATTAACGCTATTTGTTTGAAATTTTGAGAAAGTGGGATCGTGCTTAGGGATAGCTTATTATTCTTACAAGTTTTCGGAAACTCTGAGAAAAGAATACTGACAAAAACCTTCATTTACAATAAAAAGCTGGCTATCAACATTCCCACTATAATGAACTTGAGGGTAGAGTTTAAAGTCGTCGAAAATCAGTCTCAGTAATTGAAAATCACAAAATATTTTCAGCCAACGCAGAAAAGTTTACAGTAAGAAACTTGAATATAAATATCCGTGACCTTAAAGCACCAATCAGGCAGGAAATATTGATGACCGATTTATTAATAGGTTAGGTCATTGTTAAGTGCTGAATGGAGAACCATTTTGATATTGACTCTAATTGTTTTAGTTCATTTTAAAAGTTCAACTTGTCTGCTAATAAAGTCAAACATATGTACCTCTCTAGGCATCTCATGGATTATCTTTGAACCTTATTAGGAAACAGACTAAATAATATGTTGTTGAATAAAACCGATTTATTGTGAATTAGATAGGAATTGAATTTTTAATAGTTGGTAATACATGTTTTTTTTAAACTGTTTTACAAATCACATTTTATCCACATAATCCAACAATTTCCCGGCCTATACCTTTTGAGCCTAATAAGTACAGGACTTATTTTTTCTAATGGAAATCGTTTGTTACTGTTGAACTTAACGCAAAGCACAAACTATTATGAAATAATATTGTCATGTGGTGGAATCTAGATTCTGAATATTGTTTTCACAGCATTTCACAAATTCACACATATTCACAAAAAAACGAAACCTTTATTAATATGATAATATATCACAGAATGATAATCATTCTAACGCTTTATAAGTTTTGAATAATATTTTTTTTACGACCGTGCGTCTTAACCCTCTTTCCCGAACGCCTTTTTGTTTTGAAAGTGGAATTATGCAAATTTTGACCTTATTAGATAGTTTTTTACTTCCGAAGTTATCTATTATTACAACAGGTAAATAAATATTTATGGAATAGTCCAACAAATTTAATCAACATCTTTCCTAGCTTTTAGTTGCATTTTTAATTTTTTGAAAATATAAAATAGTAAAGATTGTTTGATATAATCCTGTACATTCTTTAAACCACCCGGGTTTGATATAAGAAGCGGGTGAAGTTTCCTAACTACATCTAAGTGAAAATATATATGTGAGTATACTTATAACTCATTTTCTTATGAACCAATACAATCATTGAATTTCCCTTAGTTACGACGTATTGATAAGTGAATATACCCCTTGACGACGTGATATTTCCATAGCAAGCTCAATGAAATGTCACTTAATTCTTCAAAATGCAGTGCTTTGGTTTCATTTCAAGTGGTGAAATTAATCAAGAAATTGCAAATTTAACACCAGATTATTTGTTATTTAATCGTAACGAATACCAACTCGCTCATACACAATCATTTTCGATTATTTACCTCTTCACTCGACGTACAGTTCGTTCGGTGAATCTTTTCCCATGTATGAAACTATTCACATACTACTTTTTGTAGTACATCTCTTTCCTACTCACAGAATCCAAACCCCCGAAATAAAACCGTTTGTTCCATTACAACATAATATAACAAACAGAGATAGCCATATATGATGAATGTCGCCGATAAGTTTAACGCGAATTTGTACGTTGACAGGCCAAAGACTTTGTTTACATTTTTATTTCACATTTTTACTCATTTTTTTGCCCCTTGCATACAAATTTAATTAAAAAAACAGTTGTTATAACGACTTACTTACACCCGAGTGTTCGAATTATTGTGGTAAGTAAAGATTATTTATCTACTTATTATTTATTTACTTCGCAATGAAAACTAACCTTAAATTGACATTTTTTCATCGTGGTTATGGATAAAATTCCATCAAACTGAAGTATATGAAACATATTTTGCTGGGACTACCGCCATATCAATGTGAATTCAACGCTTTTGAATTAATTTGGACAAATTGCAAGTCATATTACTATAAATATATTGGTAACGATAAGTATTCAGATAGATCTGTTATAAATATGTGGAAAGAGGCACTGCAACAATGTCATCAACAAATTTACAAGAAATGAGGAAAATTAAATGAAATTTATTGTATATATTTATGAGTCTTAAATATGCATATTTAAAATATTTATTATTTAAACTAAGGGTAAATGGAATTTAAAGTCCAAACCACAACTTTAATATTGATATTGTCCTCCAAAAGAACAAACCATATAGCTTAGCAACTAGTTTCGGTGAAATTTACCATCATCAGGCTATAAAAAAAGGTTACAATTATCAGAAGATCAAATTGAATTAAAGTTAAATTGAGACAAAATTATATTATGTTATTGAGATGATATGAAATCTTAGATATTAAACAAAACTTACAAAAAAATTAATTATTGACTAAAGTTATATTATATTAAATTACAATTTAGTTACCTCATGAAACATTAACTACTGGTGTAAAACCAATCAATTTCCCATCATCATCATTGCTGTAGTATTAAAATGGTTCGGAAAAGAAAAAGAAAAGGAGAAAACTTATGCTAAAAAATATCCATGGCCATGGAAACTTAATTATAAAGAAGTATTAAAGGAAGGAGGAATTTGTCTTATAAATTTTCACATGAAAAAAACAAATGGAAGACTTGGAAGGAATTTTAAGGAAGTGTAGTTTCAAAAATTTTTTTGATGTACTACAAAGTTGACTAAACTTATATATTAGTTTTAGCAACAGAAGAATAGATGTTTTTAAATTTACATCTAAAAAAGCCAAAAGGGAAGAATGTAAAGATATAAAAAGAAATTGTAGTTTCAAAATTATGAGGGACTACATAGATGACAAAATCAAAGTATTTCGCCTTAGCCACAAAAATTAATAATGTACTTATACACATGAATACTATTAAAAACATTGTTGAAAAATCTCAACAATAAATCCATTGGAAGGTTCAAATTATCGAAAATTTAGAAAACCAATATCACTTCTCCCAAATGGAGCACATGTACTAAAAGACGTAAAACGGAAACAGATATCTATGGATATTAGAAATGACAATTGTCATTCATACCAATCTTATTATTATTTATTATTTATTTTCACAACCCAAAAGATTTTTATTTTTCCTTGTTGAACCGTATGGGTGGGACGGCCCAATAGTAATGGTTGCTAGCCATAATACTAAAAAGGCAATTCTGATTTTCAAAGTTTCTACTGAGGAAATTGTTATCAATTTTAACTCTTATGCAAGTAAATTTGCGGAATAACCCTATAAAACTCTGGAATACTAACAGTTTTTCCAAACTAAAGGTTTAGGTAGCATATCGCTAAATAGCTGTTAAATATTTACAAATATCTAGCTTCAATAATAAATAACGCACACCGTCATTTTAGCCACATCCTAATTGAAACATCAATCCACGACCTACGTGTAATTTAATGTATTGATGTATTGCGTTTGTATATGAATGATGACGCATGGGAAAAGATTCACCGAACCAACTGTATTTCGCTAAACATCGCGAGAGCGCAGCTCAAGCAAATATCTACGTCTCGTGATTCGGTGAATAATCGAATATTGTTTATGCACTTGTGATATTATAACTGAAAATTCGAAATATATCCTCAGTGGAAACTAAGCTTTTTCAGTAAAACATAAAATGAGAAAATTCAAATGTAATTTACTGGAATAAAATGTAGCGGTGTTTGTTCAATACGATGAATTCGTTCTGGTCTCTTCAAACATACGAAATTCTCCAATATAAAATTTATTTTCGAGGATTAACCACTTTGTGGGTATTAAAAACCTTGAGACATAGTCATTTTCCCGCCCCTCTTTTGTCTCCTGTTTTTCTGCTCATCAAATTTTATGATTGATTTCATGTTTATCTTTGTTTTTGCTAAGCGGAGTTCCGCCGCGTAGTCTTTTAATAAAGGATACAACCATTCATCAACCCGGGGGCATAAAAAATACGGCCTCCTATATTTTATTGAAACATCACGGGGGTCTCAAGACACTTAGATAAGGGAGTAGGTCAGGGGACGGGTTTTTCATAGCAATTACGTTTTGTTCACTGGGTAGATACAAAGGAAAGTAAAAAAGATGACAAGAAAACTAATGAACGTGATTTTCACTGAAAAAATAGTATATTAAGTATTCAGAACGGTGAAGGTTGTTTACCGGTCGACAGCAATGTTTGGAGGCTGACGGTAGCGGAGCCTCCAATTTTGCTGGAGACCGGTATCACCCTTAACGTTCGAGATGCTTATATCATTTTTTGCGCTATCGTATTGGAATAATTTTTGAATAAAATAATTCAAATTTCTTCGAAATGAACTGAATGTCAAAAGTGGCATTTATACCTCTCGATCAGTTTGAAATATAATTTGCATTTTGGTGAAATTGTTTTTACTTTTTTTATTGTTCTGTTCGGTTCTGTTCATTAAAAAATAGGAATCTTCCTATTCTTTTTGTTCCTATCAATAAATACAAGCCATGCTTATCCAGAGTTGTTTCGATCAATATTATGTACTTAGGTAGGTACTTAGCTTCTGATTATCGTCGCCAACAAACAGTCATGAATAATGGGGAGACATGTAAATTGCAAATAATCTAATATTTATGTGAACATTAAAATCAACTTCGATTACATCCGTTTCTGTGCAATTGATTAAATGTTGATTCTTGAACGTTACAAATACATTTGAAGAGCCATTCACATTCGAAAAATTGACATTCTATATATTTGGAAGCTGAAGTGATGGAATAAATTCGCAATTATGGGACTTATGGAACAGAACGGATAATTAATTGACAAAAATATTAACGCAGATAGTTTCACTTGGTTCATTGTTACTCTCAAGTGAGTCCAAGTCTAAATGAACTTTTGACAATATTTTCAAAGTAATTTGCTAAACCTCTTCAGAAGCGAAGCCACGACTATTGCACTTTGAAAACTGTCGCTTTATGCTAGCCAGCAACACTAACACTTGAACTTGCCATGTTTCCAGCTCTACAAAAATAAAAACGTGATGTCCTAAGAACGCTAGCAGACTAGAGTGGGATGTGACTCTGGTTGAAGAAATGCATTTGATTTTACAACGAATCTACCAAATACAAATGACTGCACCACATTTAAGGTTACACTTTAAGAATAAGGGAGATACCTCCCGAGTTTGGTTTACTATTGGCCGTCATGGGCGTACCCTGTTATCAAGCTGGGGTGCTTTGAATTTAAAATCGAGGCACTGATAAATTTCACAAATTTAAAGATAAAATAATTCATCATTATAAGTACATCGCAATTCTGACTTAATACTCATCTCAATATAAATATGGTATGTTGTGTTTTCTTCGTACTACTTGGAATTTGGAGCATTCTACATCACACTCTGGTAGTCTGTTCTTATTAGGTGAATTCTGATGAGTAATATTAGTGAGTCGTATTGAGGAATCTTGATAGGTGGGGAAACACAACAAACCTCCCAATATATGGAGGACCATAAGCTCGGACCACAAAGACAAGGAGCTGCAGCATCATATGTGGACACACACTAAGGTCGTAGTGAAGAGGATGTTGGTTGAGGCTGTTAGAAGCAAATATTCAACTCAAACTTTTTTTATTCGGTTTTTTCTGACCTCGGTCTATTTTTGCCACTGATGCTAATTACCGACGTCGGGAGCACTCTACCCTCAACCGGAAATTTTACCGAACCCACTAGTGTTCCAGTCAGTGTTCGGGTATCGAGTCCAGCATTCAAGGACTAGGGTCTTTGGTTTAACGTGCCCTCCTAAAGACGGCATATCTACATTGTACTTCGTGCTCATTGGTATAACGCCTGCGAGATGCAATATGCTATTCACCCTAAGCTGTACGGACTCTGCGTTGGTGTTTACCCGGTCACCCATCCAAGTACTAACCGCGCTCGACACTTCTTCACTGTGGTTATCGCTTTAAAGGCATTCCAACACAGTGCTGGGTGAAAGTATAAGGTGCTGCACGAAGTATTCTCGTCTGTCTTATTTTTTGGGTGATTGTTCCGTTACTAATAAGGATTCATATGCAGATGAAGCTAATAAAAGCGTTGTAAAAAACAGGACTGTGGGAAGTTGTTCCATTATATTTTCCTCTTGTATTCACGTTTATTCCCCACGGGCCTGCTGTATTAAAATGTAAGCAATAATTTTAAGATTGGCAGCGTTAATTAAATCGAATCGGGTGTGAACGGAATTCATCAAAAATGTTGGTACTTTTTTGTTCTCCTTCAAACAAAACTGTACATTGTTCGAGAATTTGCTCTGCGCTTTACATCCAACGTTACTATTAACTCAAGCAATCTCAATTTTGGGGCAAATCGATAGCCATGTATTATTCCTTTTAGTGAGTTGTAATTATTGATTTTAAAGTCCGGTAAAACGGTTGATTATGATCCTACGATTGAACAGATGTTTGTAAATTGTTTTTCAATAAATTTCTTCATACATTGGAGAGTCAATTTCAAGGTTTGTGAGGACATTTTTTTCCATATTTCAAATTACACATTATCTCATAAATAATCAACAAATATTACCAGTACCTACTCAGAATTTTCCAAATTGAAAAATGACAAAACATTAACTATTAAACATTTTGTCAAGTCTGCTGTAACTTGTTTATAGTACAGAGTTCTCGACATAGTCGTTTAATTTCAAAAGGCATTCGTAGTTTACTCTTTTTGTACTGTTGTTGAAATTTATATTTACGGTATTAACATCTGTTCCGTCGCCATATCTAGATTTCCTTTATTCTCCGCTACCATCAACATTGATTTCTTGATCTCCATGTTCCGCCATTTCAATGATTTCGAATTATGTTTGTTTCTTTTTCTTGATGATTATTTCCGTGAACATCTTTTTATACATTCATGTAGATTTCATTCGACATACATGAGCTACTGTATTCAAATTCAATCCTCCATCTTCTTTTTTATTTCATTTTTTAAATTTGTAGGTATTTATTGGAAGTATTTAAATGACAACTATTTTCTGAAATAATGCAATTGAATTGTTATAGAATATATTGTTGATAGAGATGGCCACATGAAACGCCTCAATTCCATTCATTGGCCTGGGACAATAATTTATGTAGCTAGAAAAGAGTGAGTGAAATAGAAAACTTTCCATGACAAAGACATTCGAAGCAGTTTATAGGGGACAAAGAGTTGGGAAAAGTGTCAAAATCGTGGTGGGTATGCTATAAGATAAATAGATACGCAAAGCTGAACGTGTTGACAGACGAAGCTCTGTGCAGATTCTATCACCTATAGGAGTAAAGTAGAGCTCATGCAATGCTAGTGCAACTGCGTGGTGAATGTTCGTTCGTAGGCTCTGTCTGGATGCTGATTGGATACATAGAAGAGCTGGGGCTAGAGAACGTAATAAAGGATCATAATAAAATTAGGTTATCTTATTAAATCTATTATAATTTGTTGATCCTTTGTCCAAGAAGCTGTGTATATTTTCTTGTCAATAAAAAATACGGGATCTTTCAGCCAAAAAAAATAATTTTACCGACATGGAGTGAATGTTGATTTTGGTAAATGTACGACCCTGATGAGAATAACGTCACTCTCCTTTGAATGATTAATTATATAATCAGTCTGTTGTTCAGGTAGTAGAGCAAGTAATTTCGGGATTTGGAAGTTAATAATTTGTGAATTTCTCGCACGTACTGAAGCTTTTGGTTGACTTACTGAGTTGGGAGAATCGTCGAGTGTTAAATTTATTGGGTATGTTAGGGATATACGTATACAAGATGGATAAAATATGAATGAGTTGGATAGGGAATACGAAATATTGTAATAAAGGGGCAAACTTGTATGATATTTCCAGCTATACCACTTTTCTTTCACTATGTAAAGTCTACCAGTGTATTATGTGAATTTGACGACCTACTGACCAGAATACTGACCATTTAATTCACAGTTTATTCTAAAGAGTTTTGAGTAATTTACGAATAGCAGCATAAAACTAATTGTCGAAAAAACTTCAAAACACAGATCGAACTAAAAGGTGGAAAATGATTTTCAACTTTTTATACCAATCCATGTTTTAAATATATGTAGCTTCTAATGAAATATTGATATCGAGATATCTAATTAGATTTCTTGCATTTGAAGTATTGAAGCGAATTTAAATTGGGTGGTATCCATAAAAAAATTAAACATTGACATAATGCATCTTGGAGGTCGTATATGAAGAGATCGGACTCCATGTACTCCAATTTATGCTCATCGTAGAGGGCACCAGTTTGAATCCAATACCAAAAACAAAAGCAGCCAATCATAAACCTTGCATGAATTTTGAGTTCATGGTATTTATTGGCTGCTAGCTCATTAGATATTTGACTATTAGCATTGAGAAAACATCATATTTTTGTAAAGTTTAACACACCATTCACCTCTTTGTTCTAAATCAGATGCACCACCAACCACTATTGCAATACATTTTAACAACGCACACCCTGCCCGTTTCTAATTTTCAACAATTTTAATATTCTTAGCTCCTACTTCGAGTTTTCACTAATGATCCCGAGTATAATAGTGTTCACAATTTGACTATTCTAGAGTTAGAGTTGGTGTGTTTTGCCATGCAGTATGTTAGTTGATTGTCAGAAATTCTGTAGAATAATGGCAATGTAATATAATAATTTATTTAAATGATAAAAATTTCACAAATAACACATGGTGCAGTCAGTAAACTGTCTATAAATTGAACGAAAAGAGAATTAAAATGGCAGACGAAGAAAAAAATTCTTTGACAATCCGATCCAAAAGTCCATAAATGCTTTCCATTTACACTTTTTTCTATGAACTGTATTCTTTGGTATGTTTGATTCGATAATTTAATTAATATTCTTGTCAGTATTGCAACCAAATCATCGAGAATATTGCAATGAATCAAAATGTATCCAAAGCTATGTGATAGAGTGAAAACAGCCGATCGGATCTGCTTTCAGTATCGCTATTTGCACCAAATCGAATCTTCCGGATAATCGCCGACTGCATAGCCTATTTTCACTAAAATGACCTCTTTGAATACTTAATCATTAATTTTTACTGCCGTACTGATTTGATTTTTCTGTATCTTCCATGCGAAGTGGGTATCACATATACGTTGAGAAAAAGGGATTGAAAAAAGATATTTTATCATACTTTTAGCTTTATCGGCACCAGAATCTTTCTTGGGAAACAAATTTCACACTTAACACAATTTCTAGGTTGTTTCTCTTCATCAAAATAAATGATGAGTATTAATCGGCTTTATTACACCAACGAATGAGATCCTTGATTAAAATTTTTTCCTCAGATATTTCTACAAAGCACAATAAATTTCTGATTTGTGATAAGAATGGTTTCAATTACAAAATACGGAGCCTTTTTCTCGTAGATTTCAGAAAAAGAATTGCAGCAATTGAGAAAAAAAGGCACATTAATAGTAGCTTAATGAAGCTACTCGAAAATTCCGAAAAAATAAAACTGTGATTCTGGTGTCTTCTTCAGTTGGTGATTAAGCTTTTAGAGCTCCAGAAGGAGAACATATTATTATACCTTGTACTGATGAGGCGCAAATACGTCGAAACCGGTTTACAAGTTATGTTATCCCTTCTAATTGCAATCCATAATTTCTGTTGTTAAATATCTTGTAGATATACCAACCTCGTTTGACTTTGAAGTGTGATTCAATATCCGACGGTGCCTATAGCCCGGAAAGTAGTTGTCGCTTCTTAGTTGAACGGTATCTGTATTTGAAAAATATTTCTCAAAACTTATATAGCGTTAGAATAATTATTATTCAGCGATAGTTATCCAATTATTGTTGAAACGCTCTCAATTTGGTCCGGTCTATAAGTGTCTGATCAGTTTCTTATCCACAAAATATCATTTCTTTTTGAACAGAATAAGTGATAAGCTATAGCTCTCAATCAGCATCCGATCAATCGTGTATGTCCAATAGAGATACTACAGATAGAGGCAAGAAATCAGCTTGGAACGCCTCAACCTCTAAGAGAGTGATGGAAAGTCAAGGGCTCTGGCTGATTTTCTTTAATGGCCCCCTTACTATAGAGACAGAGGAAGAAAGCAAAGCCTCTGATCGTCTGTCTCTTTCAACTCACCAAAGCTAAGACGGACATTCCCACTTACACAACGGATTATGGCTTGTTGCCTCTATCTGTAGTATCTCTATGGTATTTCCTTTCGCATTGATATGCTTTGACGTAGAGATGGGATCGTCTGATATAATAAATATAATCCAACTCCTGGCCAGTTTTGTTAAATTAAATTAATAAAAGGCTCATGTAAAATGACCATGCTTTGAATACCCAATCGCCCAATAAATCAAAAAATGTTTTGAATTAATTGACTTAACAGCATGAATACTATTTGAATTTCTTGTTGATGAAATTTAGTATTGAAGGGATAATTTAAATATTTCCATTAACTCTAGTAAATATATGAAGTTACGAGATTATAATAGTAGTTTGTGTAACTAGTGTGGAAATGATGGCCAAATCACACGAGGACGAAGTTCAAGTGTGATATGGACAATCCACACGAGTCGAACAGTATATTTTTTCTACAGATCTAGAATAGAATATAATAGAATAGAATTTGAATAAACTGTGAAATAAATATAACTTGAAATTAAAAATGTTTAACAATTTTATTCATAATCGTACCAATTCAATTTTATGTTCTCACTAATTTTTGGTGATAAACGTAAAGTTCTTGAATTTACAGTTTGTATAATGTTACGGTTTCCCTTTTTAAATATGCGATGCTGATATAAGTAGATGTTGCCAGTCGGACTCCCACACGAAGGGTACCGTACCTTTATCTATGATAATGAATATTCTGCTAAATATTTCAAGCGTCCACCTGTTGTCGTTATCAATATCAAGCAGAATGATTATTCAGAAATAAAATTAACAATTAAAAAAAAAATTCTTCACTCGGTCTACCACGTGAGTGTTTACCACTCGACAACCGAGTTTTATACTGATGTAACGTCAGAAGTATTACTTAATTTCATAAAATCTGACGTCCATCAGGAGTCCCTTGAATACCCATTTCAATCTGTTTTTAGTATTTGTTATTACTTCATACGGATTATTTTATTTAAGTTAATTTTTTTGAATAAATATTCTTGATCCAGTGCTTCTGGGAGAGACTTTTTTTGACAAGTTATTTTGACGTTTATTTGAATTAAAAAAAAGATGAGTGACGAGTACTCAACGCGAATGCTGATTGGTGGATTTCATATACGTTCTAGGATGTATATGAAATCATATCCGTTCAGTTAACCGATATGGCCTACATTTCCATTCTGTAAACTTTGCAGGAAATAGATAATATACATGTGGCTGTAGAAAAAACAGCTTTGTGCATCAGATGAATATCCAGCATAGAACGTTTTATCAGATTTTTAACGTGCCTCGACAGCGCTGGTCATTGGCACAGAAAGGAATAGTTACAAATATTTACATAAGTTAAATGACAATTATTACTATTTTCAAATTAGATTTTATGGTGCATATGAGTAGCTTTCAGAAACTGTAAGACTTTTTTTATCTCGGTGGGGCAGTGAGGCATTTCCTTGAGGTTATGCCTAGCAATACTGTTCACTATAAAACACGGTGAACTGAGGGGAATAAACGAGGGTGGTGAATTCACATTGACAAATAAACTAATTAATTCACGCATGTGCACACAAATTTGCGATCACGAAAACTACTTTCTTCCGCCTCTTGTTAGATGGTTTACTCTGTGCTCCTGTAGCCCCTCTCCGAGTTGAAGAGTTGGAGGAGAGAGATTTGTAGAAACAGGAAATATATGAAGAGATGACTTATTTTATTGGATAAAAAGCAATACTGGAAATATTGAAACTGGAACACATAATCACTGCAAAAAAATGTAGGTGTGGTGAAAAATGGGAGGATGGGAAAGTTCAATTAACTTCGGGACGTTTTTTTTTCAAATATAAGAGCATTATTGTTTTTTTTTCCTAAAATGAGAGCATTGTGTTTTTCATGAAAAACATTTGAAAATAAAGGTTGACCGACAGCTAATTACACTTCTTCGAGTAGATAGGTGATCGTTTGTACCTACGTCAAGTTTGTTTTAGCTGTTTAAAAAAATATCAGAATAGTCACATTAGTGGGAATGGAATATACCTCGGAAAAAGGTAATTACTCGACAAAGTTGACTAATTGAATCCGTACCTTTTATAAACGTGCTTTGTTTTAGTTGAAATAATAAACATTTGGAAATGCGAAAGCTGACATAACGGGATCACGAATTCTAAATTACTTCCACACGAATTGTATCTAAAATTAGAACTGTTCCACATTCGATGTCTATTTCATTTTTGGTTGGGATGTAACAAGGTTTGGATGTGGTTACAAAATAGATTTAATAACAAAATTTTTTGAATATGTCCCTACAGCGCCGGATATCAACGCCAGATAATATTTTTGTGTATGGAAAAAATTAAAATTCCAGTGATATTATTATTGTAGCTTTATCTAACAATAAATTGTTTTCAACGATATTTTCTAATATTATCAATTTCGCTGATGGCATTCAGGAAAATAGAAATTGTATTGGCTGGATTAGATTGCTTCTGAACTATCATAGCTATTCGTCCCGAGGAACTGAATAGCAGAGAAATGAGGAAATAAGCTGTTCATTAAAGTGCAAACTTTTGTAAACTATGAAATAATTGCTCAATCATGGTATAAATATTAAACATTCTTAAATGCACGAAAAGAAAAATTCAGTCAAACCGCTGCTTTGAATTATCCTGGTCTCCGGTTCGCAGTTTGACATACATATAATGAATTATAGTGGAAAAATAACTAGAAAAACACAGGGTTTGTTGGAATAATCATTGCCTGAACATTAATTATACCATTCTGTTCACAAATTCTCACAGAAGTTACAGGAAGATAGTATTTATAATCCCCTTCTAAATTGATTCTACCGACGACTTTGATCCCGTATATTTGCCGTGAAAATTTTAACCAGCAAGTTCCAGAAAATTGATCTGCACGGAAGTAGGTCTCCAGCCTAATTGAAAATGCTGTTCAAGTTGAATAGTGATGATCAAAAACTGAATAATACAATGTGACCATTCAAACCCGACCGACGAAATACGGCAAAGGGACTTTGCTGCAATTAGATTTATTTTCTTTCTACTGCCAATTATACAATTTGCCCACTTAAAACTTGTAGATTGTAATATGCGGCTTTTAGGATAATTGTCTTAGAGGGCGAATAATATTTTGAACTCAATTTCACTCTGCATTTGGAAGAAATAAGCTCATAATATGTATGAGAACTTTTTCATCCCTTAACTTCAGCACCTTTCCCTAAGCATAATCCTCACTTCCTTAATAAAATGACACAAAATTTACTAAAAGTAATCTAAGTACTTACCGTTTCAAGCCGTGCCAATGAAGGAAAAAATCGTAAGCCAAATTGATAATAAATACAGTGATTCCAGTCTCCTTCGCCAGCATGCTGAGACCACCCAGTATAATACTTATCCAAACATGGGAAATACCATCAGCACGACTGAAACAAGCGAAAATTTCTTGAGCAAATTAAGACTATAATAATTGATATGCTCATCATATTTGGAAAGGAAATGTTTTGAGTTGAGTTGACAAATATTTCTGCTCTCTTTTTTTATGAAAGCCTTCAGTATTTTAGGTCATTTGTAGTTAGGGGTCTATTCTGTAAGTATGTACGATGCCGTGGATGAACGAATATATGGTTTACATACGATAAATTTTATTTTGTATCCAAAATGCCAACGAATTCCTCGTTAGAAATCGCCGTTCATGAGCGACAGCCAGAAACGTTACTTTGGGTGTAAAAATTTGTCTATTTTTGTGATAAGGTTGATTATTTCGGTGAAAATTATTGAAATTGTTGGAAAATAACATTTTATTTTCTATCTCGGTTAAGTATATTCCGTATTGACTTCGACTTGTTTTGTTGGATCGCTTCTTTTTTTCTTCCATATTATTGGTATATTTTCAGGTGAGAAATTCGTAACCTCAGCTCATTGAAATATAAACCACAAAACAGTCTAACCTATAGAAGTGAAAGTCCAATAGGATTACCTAGAATGAAAAAATGAGGTGTCAAACCCATCCACCTGAAGCGCTAGTTGCAATTGAGTTATCGAAATAGGCAAGGCAGCTGAGGCCGAAAAACAGACTAAGGCAAGAAGAATTCCAGCGATCACAGTGGATGGGTTAAGAACTTTTTCATAGCGCTTTTTTTTAATGGAAGTTTGTTTTTTGAATGACTAATGCCCGATTTCATTAACCATTTCCTAGTCAGGTAATACCTAAAACGAATTTAGGAATTCCTAAATGCAATTTACATTTTACCACGCGCTAAGTTATGCCTAAGAGTGATAATATTACATATTTCCCATCACTTTTTGATCAATCCTGAAAGGATTGTGGGAACAGCTTTGCGAGTGAGGCCCCTTTTTGTCCCAATAACAATATATTGTGGTTCAAAATATCTGCTGCACACTTTGTAGCATTTATAAATATGTCCAGCGCTTAATTCCTTTAGTTTTGGATTGCGACTGAAGGCAACCCATTCATTCAACAACAAAGGGTCATGTTTGGGAAACCTATGTCGTTTTGATGTAATGTCTATACACCCAGGAACGCAACACTTCACACCAACCATTATAAATATTATGAATTATCACACTTGATAAGACTTACAGTACCTAATTAAAACACAAACAACAGCAGCAAATGGCAAAAGGAAAGAATCTATAAAAGACAATGGTGACAACTATATGACAGCTTTAATGAATTTTAAAATCTTTTCTTCTTTTCGTGCTAAAGGCGTTAGCTGCCAGGCCTGTTTCGACAACTCAATTGCAACTAGCGTTTCAGGTGGATGGGTTTGAAACCTCATTTTTGTATTCAAGGTCATCTTATAAACTTTCACTTCTATAGGTTAAACTGTTTTGTGATATAAACGTCAATGCCTCAGCTGAGCTTTTCCTTTATCTAACCATAACAAAGAGCCATAACCTCAAATTGCAGTTGAAAGTTGAACAGCGTTGTCACATTGCAAACTATTCCAAAGTTGGTGGAAATATTGACATGAAAGCCATAGAAAAAACTATCACAGTCCTTTATTATTTACATTTATAGGTTTGTGCAGTATATTAAATAACATAGTAGTGTAGATTTTGAAAACAATAACAGATGTGTGTTTATATAGAATGGATATTAACTACGATATTCAAAGCTGAATTATAATGTAATTCAAAAATCTGACAACGCTGTGATATTTTGCTCTACTACCCATTTGAAAACGTCCAACTTTCGTTAACATCAGAACGTGGTCAACGAAAAAGATACAGAATAACGTTTCAAAATTTTCCGTTCACACTTCCAATCGTTTTTGAACGAAACCTTTGCTGAACGAAATATTACAGAATAGACGCCTTAATGTGTTTTGTGTAACGAATGTTTGATTCAGTAACTTATCTAATAAATATTTATTTCTGTTTTCAAATGATAGACGCCAAATATGCATCAGACATTTTTGTTGCGAGTTATGAAATGTTCTATTCATAAAACCAACAAACAAAATTTCCCTAGAGAAGAAGCCTCTGTTGTTTTATCCCGGCTGTAGAGCATTAGACGTGAGGATTTTCAACTAGTTCTAGACGCTTAGAAAATAAGGTCAAATTACGAGTTCACAAAAGAAGAGAGATTTATTGCAGACAAACTTCAAAATAATGGCCATCAAGACTTTTTCCTAATATAAGTACTTGACAAGATTACAATTTGTAGGATTCAAAACAATTGTTTAATATAATGTCTATTTATCAGATGATTCATAAAATTTGTATAATTTTCCACGATATATTTTTTCCAACATTTTTATAGATAAAATCTATGTTTGTATGATATTGGTCTATAATTTATCTTTAAGTGCGTTGTGGTGCCTTCAGTACCCTACAAATTACCGGTCTAGAACACAAACAGTCCCTGATATCTCCACTCTATAATTCATGGGCTGGTGTGAAAGCAACAAATACTATGATAAGCCGAGGATAAATATTATGATTACATGTTTTCACAAAAAAAGGAAGCATAACAAAAAGTTATCAAGATTGAAAATGTAATGTTGGATACTTGGAGATAACGATATTTGAAAACAATATATTCATTTATTTTCATTTCCACATTTAAAATAGGTTTGCTGAAACAAAATGTTTTGACTTCAATGATTTCTCAAAGTTTTCATTCCTAAAATGCATTCTATTGGATTGGTCTATTGGAATGGCTTCAGAGCAGAAAAATGAGAAAAATACATGGCCAAGCTTTGGGAGTTTCCAGGATTCAACCAAAGCAAATTGTTTCTCGGGAGCTATAGCCGAAAGATTGAAGGCACTGTTAAACCAACTAAGAATCCTTTGTGGACATCCCACGGGGATTCAATCAACACCTGTGTAACATGGAGCTTGAGGCATTGAATAAATGTCACTTTTGTCATCCCCACTTACTGAAAAAATGGGAAGAAATATCATCTTACTCAAAAGCTCTAGTAGAGCCTGCACTTTTTGAAGAAATGAGATTAGTGGTTGTAGTTCAGAGAAGCACAGAAGAAAGCACTATAGATCTATCTTAGGTTGAGTGATATACCATTCCTCTCCATTCTTTCTTCAGCTGCTCATCAAACTGGGAATCCGCAGAGATCAAAAGTGACACCGAACTGCTGCTGCCGCATACCGTTTGTTTGTTTGTATGCTTGCAATACTTCTCGATTTCTTCACGTGGTACACAACTCTCCGGCAACTCAACTGCTGTCGCTCGCCGCAACGCCGTATAGTTTGAAATCCTACTACTTGGTGTATACTAATGTCACTTTTCTACTTATACAAAAATTCTAAATACAATAGGGACAATAATAATCACTTCCACAATAATTAGATATTTGTTCGTCTTCTAGTAATTTAGGGAGGGAGCAGACTATCATTTTTAAAATGCAAACAGAAATATGTATAATGTATTATACAACCCTGGATATTTTGTTGGGGATTATGATAACTAGTCTCACCTTACCATAATTATTAGTTTTCGATTTTTAACGAAGAAGCAAAATAGTGTTAGTTCTCTTTCAGTCTCTGAAAAAGATAACTTGGTTATGGAATTTCGCGTAAGGAAGTGTAAAGTGTTAGTGGTGTATTGTGAACTATGTTCAGTCTATCGCCAGCGGTTCCAGAATTCCCAGCTTAGTATTATTTATTTTGTTCACTGTAACACTGGAATTGGGCCTCTCAAATGGGTCACGTTATATGGGAACGTTTTTTTTCTATGTTTATTAGGCCAAGAGCCGGGTATTTTTTGTAGAAAATGTACAGGAACAGGTATTTTTTCTTTGAATATGTTGAGGGGTGTCCCCTTAATGTAAATCCAAGTTGGCGTCATGGGGGGGCGCTTCACTTCAGCCGCCATCTTGAAAAACACGTTTTATTAAATAACCCGCGAACCCCACATCGTACAACAAAAATTGTGGAGTTCAATATTGTAGATAATGACATAATGAATTTTTTTTGTATAACGCATAGGTTTTCAATTATAGCGGTCCAAACTTTTCTCAATATGGTTTTTGCTGAATATTTAGTTAATGGTCAATGACAAATCAAAAATGGTGACAACCGAATTGTAGAGCATGAAATTTCCTATGAATTTTATCGGAAATTTTTCCCGTAGCGTTTATAATTTAGGAGCTGCAGCTTGGTAAAACTTGCTTCTGGTACATTATCAGAGGCCATATTGCTCGTTGTATACGAAAACCATTCCATAACGCATAAAATGACATAGAGTCTTCAAAAAATGTCAATATAGCTGTGTACCGAATCAATCAAAATTATAAATAATGTCGAGAACAACTAATATTTCATCGATCTTCATTGTTGCTTAAAACGATATCATCATATAAAAGATGGTCAATGTAGCAAAAAACAATAGTGCATCACGCTACATGGTTAGAATTGTTATTGTTATCATTATTATTATTAATGAACGTTATGCTTGTATTATGCTATTTTATATTGTACCTACAGTATTATTTTATATTGTATATTATAATATATTGTAATATTAAAAATGATTCCTTTTTTGATAGAAGAATATGTAGGTTGGTATTCAATTTGAATTCTTTATTTTTTTAAATTTAACGTGAATCCGAGTTTTTCGAAAAATCGCCAAGGGGCCGTTCATGAAACACGTCACGCTGAAATTGGAATTTTTAGACCCCATCCCCCGGTTGTCACGCTGTGTCACACTTTCTGTTACCCCCCTATCAATATTACGTCACAAAATCCAAATACTCCCCTCCTAAAAAAATTTGATTGAATGTACATACATTTATAAGTTTAAGAGTCGGTATAATTTACTAATACGAAATAAGTGACTTCTATCATGACAAACATTTAAAAAAAATACTTCGGTAAAAAAGTCGCGAATGTCACGTTGCCTTTCGATCACCGGTCCCCCTCTGTCACATCTTGTTACACTCACCAAGACCCCTCCACCCAACTTGTGTGCGAAAGTATTTTATGAACGGCCCCTAACCCGTTCCAATTGCTGCAAATTTTGTAAAATACTGTGTATATTCGTCTGCACTTTATTTTCTCTGTCTAAAATTGTTGTCGAAATCCCTTAAAGAAAGATAAGTGTGTAGCATACTGAGCTAACAAAACAACCAAGGTCCTAGGTTCAAAACCCGTTTTGGACCTGGGCTTTTTCCCTTTTCTCAAAATAATATTTACAAGTGCTAAATCAAATAAGTAACGAGAGAAAACTAGACGCCACATAATATATTGGAAAGATCAGAATAATAACACAGAATTCGAAAAATATATATAATTTCCTCCAGATCTGGCCACCTTTAGTTACTGCGCATACTTGCAGCTCTTTAACCGGTACGTTTAACGCTAAAGGTCGCTAAGTCACAAACAGGCGAGGGAACGGCCCTAGTGCATGATAGAATATACAGCATTTTAATCTCGTTATAATCTCATTTACAGCGTTATAGCTCCTGAACTATAAATGCTACGGGAAAAAATATCCAATGAAATTTGTAGGAAATTTCATGCCCTACAATTCGATTATCACCATTTCCAATGTATCATTGACCATTAACTGAATATTCAGCAAAAACCATATTGAAAAAAGTTTGGAGTGCTATAATTAAAAAGCTATGCGTTATACAAAAAAAAACTCGCATAAAAAAGATGACAAATACTATTATCTACAATAATGATATTCACAACTTCTGTCGTACAATGCGCGGTTCGCGAGATATGTAATAAAACGTGTTTTTCAAGATGGCGGCTGGAGCGAAGCTCTCCCCATGACGCCAATTTGGATTAACATTCAGGAGACACCCCTGAACATATTCAAAGAAACAAATACCTGTTTCCGTAAATTTTTTCCAGAACCTACTTTTTTGGCTGGGGCTCTTGGACTATATGGAAAATATATATTACGTGTACTTACCCATGATACGCAAGCAGAGACAGAAGAAAAAATACGCAGGCCAGAACATCGGCTCTTCCAACTATTCCGGTTACCTGGAAAAAAGTAGTTATTTGAAAAATGTAGAGCTTTAAGCAGTAAAATTACCCGGTACTATTAGAATCAAACAGACCAAACACAGCTATGAGTTTCAGTATATAATATACATCTATTATTTATTGACAAGTCTGATGAACCAAACTTGATTGAGATGCAGTTATTTGGATAGGTTATACAGATGTAATATGGTTTAAATAATAGCCTTTTTGGTGTGCGTCATCGTTTGTGACGTATACCCGGGTTTTCGGCATGTCGTTTATTTTATGTAATTGATAATTACCAGCTTCTTTTTCTTACTGAAAATACTCAAGAACTTCCTAATTGCTGATGTTTTTCGGTGTACCTAGGCATATTTTTGTATTATTCAAATAAATATAACAATAAGATTGATATTCCCTTTTCAAAAATAATAATTGACCGTAAACAACAAAGTACAGAACTGACGAGAACTGTCAGTGTGACAGTGGAAAAAGACGTGAGACATATTGCCGCTACGAAAGTAACGCCTTCATAGTATTTTGAGCTCCCGATTGATAGGTTGCGCTTGCGCGTAATCTAAACATCAACCAATCAAATTTTTCACGTCAAAGATTAGGGTTAACGTTTTTAATACATATAAACGGTTCAATATTGTGATATTTTGATTAGGATTGATCACAGACCTGCCTTTTTTTCCATTTCTTCCTACGTGATGTTAGAAGGACATTAACAATCGATGACGCACACCAAAAAATAAGGGAAAAATAATAAATAATGCCACAAGAAACTTACAGAAGATACATAGGTGGAGTTTGTTCAACCATCCTTTGCCGGTACGTCATACATTGTCCAGCTTGCTCTCTCAATCATGAAATGGATGAGACGGAATGATGACGTCATTAACGTATTTCTTATCTGAGGTCGACATAAATTTTATCTGTTTCTTTTGACAGTTCAGTTGTCATATTTTTAAAACAATTCTGTCAATATTTCATGGATTATAATTTTGAGGTTAAGTTTAAAATAACGTTCAACTAATATGAGACATACGTAAAACCGCAGAATACGTCACCGATTATGAGGTAACGGCAAAGGATGGCTGAACAAACTTTATATAATTTAAGTACAACAAAAGAGATGCAAGTTAACTACAATCAAGATTGAAATAACTGCATCCGAACTTGACAGTTCGATTTTTCTGTCCATACCAGAACTAACTATCCAATTGATGTGAAAAGGGATTATTGTATGAGGAACTATTAGTTTTTTCAACGAATATCTAGATAATATCATTAATTCATAGTTATGCTATAAATTCATTACTATTTCAACTGTACAGATTTAATGGGGGACTAAGTTTTGAAAGAATACGTAGCAAATAATGAGGATTTTTTTTTCACTTGTCAAAATCTGACATTTCTGGTTTTAACCAACAGCAATATATTCTAGCCAATCATTCGGTATTATACTGACAAGACTACTTCCTCATCGATAATACCTTGTTTAAATGGAAACGTCGAAATTTTACTTTGAATTTGTCATTATTGACAACTAAAAGTGCTTCAAAGTTTATTGAAAAATGAACACAAACCGATTCAGTGCCATCATCTAAGAGAATATTGAACATTAAATACAAAATTCCACTCCACAATTGTTGGAAAAAATAATTATACCAAATACAACTCGTTCATCAAATTTTATCACATAATTTTTCATTTTCATCACTTAAACATGTTTATTTGAGGCAAAAACATTCAAACAAACCGAATTCAGATAAAATCACTCGTCCTAACGGACTAATGATCTTATCAATCGGTTTGGTCTCATATTTTTGCCAAATAAACAAGTTTTCGTGGAAAAGAAAAGATTATTGATGAAATTTGAAGCAGTCGTGGTATTAAATTTGATAATTATTTTGATATTGACAATTATCATCGTTAAAATGACATAAGTAACATTTGATGTGATGCTTACCTGATGTTTAATGATTTGACTAGACTTAATGAATATAAAGGTTGATGTGCTGTTGAGGTGCTATGAACACTCACTCACCCAAAGTATTCCAGTGGATGGTGGCTTTAAGTTCACTTAACACCCTCATCCATCATAAAGCGGCAATAAACTTCCTCCACCACACTGTGCTAACTGCATATATCTTTTTCCATTTCAGAACAAAAGATAACTTACTTGCCTTGCTGTGCTTGTTATGATTATACTAGGTCGCTCTCCAGTCAAATGTCCCATCAAATAGAGACCCTAGTAACGAAAATATAACCTGTGAAGTGTATAAAATGCCACAGGTAGCCGTTTTCCCACTGAAGAGTTGCATAATTCGATAATTCCTTCCATCAATATTCCCCATCAAATTTATTTGTCGCTAATACTAAGTATATCCAGTAACGTTGAGAAAATCGAATAACCCAGAATTATTAAGTCAAGTAATGTACTTATTCGAATATATATTCTCTTCACCATTCAATTTATCATTTGGTGCGCTAAGAAGTGCACTTGTAGTTGTGGTACGGCTGATGCAAAACACAAGAGCGGTTCCATATAATTATGGAGTTTGAGGATTTTGATGTATCATGTATTCCCTCTCATAATTATGGGAAACATAATTTGAGCTATTTACAATATATCTCATATTTTTGAAAAACGTTTTTGTTGGGTCTGCACTTGGAGCAGAGCCAGAACAATGGCAGAATGGTATATTGATATTGATTATGATTTTTATGACGTAAATAGTATTCGAGACTTCCGAATGTGCTAATATTTTGGACCAATGAATATACTTTCACGTGAACACAAAACCAGAAGTAATATATCACAAGATAGATCAGTATTAATATTAAAAATCAGTGACAGTGAACAGAAGCAAACAAGATCCCTGGGAATATTCGCCGCTGCCAATTATCTCGGTCTTATATATTTACTTGTATAGCAATGAAGTGTGAAATATATTAAATGCCGCTCTACTTTAACTTCACTT
>CAJUYI010001838.1:0-12256 GCA_910591695.1 Galerucella pusilla
GTTGAAATTTCATTATTTCTAACTTACACCGGTGATTGTCGACATTCTGGATGCACTCATGGTGTATGTTAAAGAATTTTTTTTAAACAAAAACAAAAAAAATCCATAGGTCTTTTTATTAAAATAATATGGGAAAAGGACTTTGTTGAACTCAAAACAGTAGAACATAAAAATATAAAATGAAATATAAAAAATAAGAACAATATCTTATTTATTGCAACAACTTAAACTACCGTGGCACTTCGAATTGCACAAAAGTTCCTTGCTTTTACAGCTGCATTTAGTCGTGGAACACTTCCTTTTGCAGTTACAACGTGTATAGCCTTGCCCTCCACTTTTTGAATTAGCAGAAGCTGCTTCTCTTAGCGACATTTCTTTCGTTGAAACTTCGTTCATGGAAAGTAACTGTTCTTTACAAATTACGAACTGATTACGGGTGAAAAGCTGCTTCAAGGTACCATTTTTGTTAGCTAATCTATAAAAGTCTGAATCCTCTATTCCAACAACAACCGCTAACACATTTCGAGGGTCTGTACGACCACGGTCGACATCAGGGACTTGAATTCTTACGGTATCACCAATTTGGCTCAACATTTTTGTTGCTTGAAGTAGAAGATTCTCTTTTGCAGCTACTCTTTTTAAAAGACTGACGAAGACAAAGCTAACTGAAACAAGGGGCTGGAACCGTCTAAAAACTTGACGCCGCCTGCAGTGTCCGAGAATAACCGGACCTCATTTGTGTTTGTCGACATATACCGGTGAAAGTCCGAATGTATAATAGAATTAAGAAATGTTCGGACTTTCACCAAGGTATTTGACATTATTTGTCGACATCCACCGGCGAATGTTGACATTCACTACTTTCGGTCTTTCACGATAAGGCCAATAATGATGTATTCAGCAGAAACAATGACGTTAACAAAGAAGGAGGAAAAATTAAGAATAACTGAAAGGGAGAGATCATAAGAACAATATTGGGACCTGTAAAAATAAATTAAAATAAATAAAGAATTAGAACTAATAGTAAAATCTTGGACGTAATGGAAGGCGAAGACATTGTAAAAAGAATAAAAGTACAACGAGTCAAATGGCTAGGGCAGGGCATGTATGGAGAGAAGGAGCTAAATCAGTAGCCAATAATATCCTGCAGTGGAATCCAGGAGGAAGGAGACGCGGCAGATCCAGGTCAAAGTGGCAAAATGGGGTTGAGGTGGACCTTAATAGAGCAGGAGTAACAAACTGGAAAGAGAAAACAAGAAATAGGAGCCATTTTATCAAGGTTTATTGTAGGGTATGTAAATAAAATACAGATGGAATGTTTTAAGCATTGTTTTTATTAACGTCGAAAATAAATAATCCAAATTTCATAAATATACCAAAAATAATGTGTTTAAAAATATAAACAATCTTTTATAGATAATGTAAAAATTTACAAATTGTAAGAGAATTTATCAGCAACATAAATGCTATTGAATTAAAAGATCAATAAGATAAACACAGTGAATTGAAAAAACAAATAAATCAATACTGGTTCATTGACGATAGACAGTTTTAACAGAAGACATTCAATATTCGTAATTTATTCAAGCAGTCGTAGATATATCATTGTCCGTAGCGGCGTAGTGTTTGATAAACCTAGCCGATGGATCGGTGACGCCTTCGCACCACCTCGGCATCCAGAAATAAGGTAAAAAGTTCTGTGCCTGCTTCGGATAACTCTTTTCGAAAACTTCCCTATAATAAAAAGCTTCTTTGGTGGTCGGAGTACAATGCGGATATTTCTGTTTGGCCTTTTCCAAGTCGAACGGTTCCGGCATCCTTCTATCGATTATTTCTTGAATTATCACAAAGAGGGATTTTTTTGCCGAAGCTACACCATCACTGTAAATGTTTGCCTTAAAATATGGTACATTCGTAGAAATTTTATATTTACCTGAAAGCTTCTTTGTGCCTCCAAAGTATCTCGTGCGGCAGGAGATCATTTCCGTCGAATGCAGATCTTAAAAGGTATTTTTCGATGTTATCTTTGGGCTGTTTAAGCGTTGGATCCACGTTCAGGTAATAATTTGTGAATTGTAAGTCTAGGAAAGGTACTCTCAATTCCAAGCTGTAAGAAAACAACATTCAAAAATTCAGTATATTCCCTTGATCTTATTTCAACAAAACATTCAAACATTTCATCATTATATAAATATAAATAAAGAAGGTTATTGACAAGTTCACGCGTGGTGCAAGACAACAACAATTATATGTTAAACTGTTTTGCCCATATTAGAACGGAAATCCTAGAGAGACTACCTCTCCACCCATGCCAGCATGCTTACCGGGCAGGTAGATCTACGGATACTGCACTGGTACAACTAACGGAGGACATCCGAGGTGCTCTAGACAACCAAGAAACTGTAGTATGTGCATTTTTAGACTTAAAAGGAGCTTTTGACAATACTCCACATGAGGCTGTCAAAAGAGCATTAAACAGAAGAGGTGTAGACAAGAGTAGCAGAGACGAGGACGAGCAAAGACATTGTCTCCCTCTGCACTACCAGAGGATGCCTACAGGGAGGAGTAGCATCCCCATTCATGTAGAGTCTGACGGTTGACGAACTCCTGTGTGGTTTGACGAATTTTGGAATATCCTGTCAAGGATATGCCAACGATATTATCATAACAGCCAGGGGGAAATTCGAAAACACCCTTGATATTGTACAAAAGGGTCTGAATTATACAAATAGCTGGTGTAGGCAAGTGGGACTTAGCATCAACCCCACTAAAACCATCTTGATAGCCTTCACTAAGAAAAGAAAACTCAACCTCAAAACCATAAAACTTGATGGGAACGAGATTGAATGGAGACAAGAAGTCAAGTATCTAGGTTTAACTCTAGACAGTAAACTCCTGTGGAACAAACACGAAAAGGAGATTACACACAAGGCAAAAATGGCTCTAATGGTGTGTAGAAATTTGGCAGGAAGAAACTGGGGTGGTAACACAAAAATCCTAAGCTGGATGTACACTGCCATAGTGAGACCAATCATCACTTATGGAGCCATTGAGTGGAGTAGTAGAACTAGCCTATTGACGACGAGAGAAAACCTCTCCAAAATTCAGAGACTAGCCTGTATATGCATTACAGGAGCAATGAGAACATGCCCAACGGCAGCCATGGAAGTGATTCTCAACCTCACCCCTCTACATATGGTGGTGGAAAGCGTTGCAGAAAGAACAAGATACAGACTAAGTAGAGAGGGAATCATTAAAAAAAACCACCTCCTCACTTCTTAGAAATCTTTCAACCTGGAACATGCCACAAGACGGTATGATGAAAAAGTATAACTTTTCAAAGAAATTCGTTACGGAATTAAGCAGCAAGAAGGAATGGGATCCAAATACCATTACCAGACTTTGAAAGAATGCCATTCAATGGTACACAGACGACTCAAAAGCAATAGAAGGAACTGGGATAGGAGTGTTCGGGCCAGCAACCAAACACTCTGAAAGTTTGGGAAAAAACGCAAGTATCTTTCAAGCGGAAATCCACGCCATAAGAAAGTGCGCCCAGTTCAATATTGATAAAGGATACAGAAGACAAAGGATTATCATAATGTCGGATAGTCAAGCAGCCATTAAAGCACTGAGCTCTTGTGTAATCAGTTCCAAAATGGTGTGGGAATGCCTAGACAAACTCAATTAACTAGGCGAGAACAATATATAGCAAAGAGGGGGGCTGAAATACCTTTCTGGGGGACCTGAACCCTTTTGTGGAATCAGCCCCAATGAAATATTGGAAGAAATAGGTAAAGCCGAGAAAAAAAGAAGATCTGACCATTGGAAATATCTAGTAGTGCTTATACTCTTCAGGGTGACTACAGCCTAGCTGTTGAGATCAAATGATTGCATAAGTCAAGAGTTTCAACAGGGATCCTAGCGGGACATTGTCGCCTGAATGAGCTCCTGAAAAAGCTCAAAATAGTGGAGGAAAAAGAATGCAGATTTTGTGGCATGGAAGAAGACACCTCCATCCACATACTTTCCAACTGCACAGCACTCCAGAATCCTAGAGCACAGCACCTGGGAGATTACTGGATAGAAGAGGAACATTTGCCTAAGTTGAAGCCTGCAGACATCCTAAAATTCCTCCGGGAAATAGGACTAAAGGAACTACTAGTTTCTGAGACTCTCCTCAGAAACTGAGTAGAAGTAAGGGGGCACAATAGATCTTTTAGGTCTCAGTGAATGTCACCCCAAAATACATACATACATAGGGCCACAAAACAGAATAGAATAACCCATAGAAGTGAAAGTCCTGTGTCAAGGTATGAGAGAAGAATTTCAGCGATCACAGCGGATAGGCTCAGAACTATTTGATAGCGAAATGGAGTCTGTGTTTGCTATAGAAATATTTGTGATTGTTTATTTGAATGACCGAATTCACCAGCCACACACATGATTGGATTTCAAAATATTTTCTTCTTTTCGTGGCCTTAGCTGCCAGTTTCGGCTACTCAATTGCAGCTAGCGATTCGGGTGGATGGATTTGAAACCTCATTTTTCATTCGAGGCCATTCCATAAACTTTCAGTTCTATAGGTTTGTGGTTTGTCTGTTGTTTATATTATGTCAATGGTTGTCACACAAGATGCTCTCCACAAAACAGTCTAACCTATAGAAGTGTAAGTCCAATAGGTTTACCTAGAATGAAAAAATGAGGTGTCAAACCCATCCACCTGAAGCGCTAGTTGCAATTGAGTTGTCGAAATAGGCAAGGCAGCTGAGGCCGAAAAACAGACTAAGGGAAGAAGAATTTCAGCGATCGCAGTGGATGGGTTTAGAACTATTTCATAACGCATTTTTCAATGGAAGTTTGTTTTTGAATTACTAATGCCCGATTTCGCCAACCATTTCCTAAAGTCAGGTAATACCTAAAACGAATTTAGGAATTCCTAAATGCAATTTACATTTTACCATTACCAAGTAATGCCTTAGAGTGATAATATCACGTATTTCCTATCACTTTTTGATCAATCCTGAAAGGATTGTAGGAACAGCTTTGCGAGTGGGGCCCCTTTTTGTCCCAATAACAATATTTAGTGGTTCAAAATATCTGTTGCAAAATTTGTAGGATTTATAAATCTGTTCAGCGCTTAATTCCTTTAGTTTTTTATTGCGAATAAAGGCAACCCATTCATTCAACAACAAAGGGTCATGTTTGGGAAACCTATGTCGTTTTGTTGTAATGTCTGTACATCCAGGAACGTAACACTTCACACCAACCATTATAAATATTATGAATTATCACACTTGATAAGACTTACAGTACCTAATTAAACCACAAATAACAGCAGCAAATGGCAAAAGGAAACAATCTATAAAAGACAATGGTGTGGTGACAACAACTATATGACAGCTTTGATGAATTTTAAAATATTTTCTTCTTTTCGTGCTAAAGGCCTTAGCTGCCAGGCCTGCTTCGACAACTCAATTGCAACTATCGCTACAGGTGGATGGGTTTGAAACCTCATTTTTGTATTCAGGGTCATCCCATAAACTTTCACTTTTATAGGTTAGACTGTTTTGTGATACTCTCTATTTTTGCCATATTGTGTTGCTTTTATTTGGGTTTTAATAAGGCAATGTAAGTGTTATAATTATTAAATAGCGTGAAAGAGTGGGAAAAATTGTAAAAAATAGACTAATTCCAGATTTCACCAGGCATTGCGTAAACTTTAGGAAATGTTTAGTTAAATCTGGCATTATCCATTTAGTCAAATAAGGCCCGGTCTTTTCAAGTACGAATAAAATGGCCAATAACTAGCTGGAAAATAAATTTATTAGGAAAATTGTAAATTCTAATGAAAATGTAAGCAATATTGCGACAGAACAAATTGTAAGTGTGTCAACGAAAAAAAAACAGCAAAAAAAATGATATAAAAAAAATGAAAAAAAAAATAAAAATTATGAATGAAAAAAAATTTGAAAAAAAAATTATAATTTATCAATTAAAAAAATAATAAAAAAAAAGTTTCAATATACAGAGCATACCAGAGCTAACCATTAACAAAACGATGTCAATACTGTTAAAACAGTGTAACAATAAATTTTAAGACATAAATAACTGAAAATTGATCTGGCTAATTGGTTTTTGCCAAAGCCATCTAACTGAATAAAAAAAAACTATTGGCCACCGATATGTTGAGTATCCAGCTAAAAAGTCATTTTAAATTTCAAGATATACGCTTCGGGGGTGTATTCATTATTTTAATAAAGCAATATAGATGTTCGCAAAGAACACATGTTTTGAATGATAGACCTCAACTGTCATTCTTGTCAGAAAAAACCGCTTTTTGTTGGCCACACTGAACTCCTCTATTCCAACTGTTCGGGAAACAATATGGCCGACCTGTCAAATGCAATTATTCCGAAATGGTCTATAGAAAATACTCACCTTTGATAAGAAACTGTCCTGTCTGCTCTCAAGCCATCGAACAAGTAAATCTCCCTCAATAACCTCAAACTATCTTCGTGAGCCGCTTGTGGAGTTGGGGCATTTCTGAAATATATGTAGCCCTGAGCTATTTCGTCAGCTCCTTCTCCACTTAATAACACCGTTGAATCAGTGTTATCTTTAACGTATTTTGAAATTAAGTACATCGGAATGGACGCTCTTATCGTTGTAATGTCCGGAGTTTCTAAACAGTAAATAACTTCGTCGAGAATTCTTTCCACGTCTTCTTCGGTGAAGATGATTTCGTGGTGTTCGGTGCCCAAGTGTTTGGCGACAACTCGCGCTGCTCTTAGATCGGGGCTGTCGCCCATACCTATCGAGAAGGACTGGAAGAAATATTGGATTAGATTTAAATTTGTAAAAAAAATGTTTTCTTACTTGAACTTTGTATGGTAAATTAATTGCTTTTGCTTGTTTAACCAACAATGCTGCTATTAATGAAGAATCCAAACCTCCAGACAAAAAACAACCTATTCTTCTATCGGCCATTAGTCTTTTTTTAACCGCCGTTTCCAATAAATTTCTTATGTTTGCTTGATGATTGTTGGGTATTAAATCTAAAACAAATATAAAATTTTTGTTCAAAATTCTCTCCATAGTAAGTATATGTTCCATGTTTGGAACTACACTAGAGTAAAGAGGGTTTTTTAGAGCTAAAAAATGTACCTTCGTACGGTAGAAACGGTTTGAAGGAAGGTTTATCTCCAGGAGAAAAGTACCTTTGACTTCGGACCAATTTTACTTTGCCATCTTCCAACAGATCATATTCTTCAAAAGTTCCTGGTGGAAATGGTTCTAATGTTTTTGGTTCACCATTCAATTCTTGTTTGATTCCAACTAGTCCTAATAATAAAATATATTGTAATATTTTTATTTGGTGTTAATGTATTTTCTTATTTTTAAATTTTTATTATACTGTTATATTTTATTATTTTTTATTTGGGCGCCTTTTATTTTTTAAAACCTTGGTATAATTACTTTTAAAAATTTTGTCTAATAATCAATAAATTCGGCTAGCTATTAAAAGAAAAACAATTTCTACTCTTTATCCCAGGTCGCGGTTCCCTCAATTGAAATCTCATGAAATAATTTAATCGTTTTTTATAAATGTTTAATATAAAAAAGTTTATGTTTAATAAATTTTAGAACAAACTTAAATGAATTGTTTTTATACTTTATACTATATAGGGTGAATTAATTTGCTACATGTAATTTTCTTTAATCACAGGCTATTTATCTTAAATTGGATTCACATGGTTTCAAATCATCACAATATATAATCAATTATCAAACAACTTTTAAAAATCCTGTAGAAATATACACTGCCCATGGGAAATTGGAAGAAATGAACTTACCTTTTGCTTCGGAAGATACTGCCAGTACACCAGAAGCGCTGGTAATCCTAAACAAAGGTCTTACGCCATAAGGATCTCTTCCTAATAAAATTTTTTTACGTGGAACATCAACAAAACAAAAAGCGAATACGCCATCGAGATTTTTAACGCATCCTTCAATTCCCAATTTTTCATACAAGTGAAAAATACATTCGACATCACATTTTGTTTCATATTTGAATTCGTATTGTTCTGCTAACTGGAAATATAAATACAAAATACATTTTATTTTTATCGTATTATAATACTTACCCTTTCGCAATTATACAATTCTCCATTACAGATCAACATAGAATGTGGAAATTGATGTAATTTCATAGGTTGCATCCCATATCTTGAATCTACGATTGCCAATCTATGGAAACCAATGTAACAGTTCTAAAAACGTATTTAAAATAAATCACATTTTCAACTTCTGAATATAAATAGAACATTATTTATCATTTCTATTCATCAATATAACATATTTTTATAGTATTAATAATAGAGACATACCTTCAAGTTGTTATAGTATTCTAATCTCCAAGCATCCGGACCTCTGTTGCAGATTTTTGAAAATGTAGAAGCACAATGTGAGTGCAAACTTGAAGTAAGTCCGAAAATAGCCCAAATTCCACACATAGTAACTCAATTTCTAGAAAAAGTAAATATAATTGAAGGGAAAGTTGATGAATTTGGGTTTTTGTATTTCCAGATAGACCTAAATTGCATCTTTTTATCTCATTTTAAAAATCACAAGATAAAGTAAATTACATAAATAAAATATAGTTTTATGTAATTTTTGATATACATACTTATAATATTGTATGGTTAGCTGATTTGAAATTTTTTATCTATAAATTCGTGGACAAAAAGGTCAAAGGGTATAACCTCTACAACCCCATAAATTTGGGTTAAGAATAGATGTTTTAGGTTTAAAAAATACAGATATTAATGTAATTCATGCAAATTAAATAAAATTTTCTTCAAAATTGTGTATCCTTTTATGTACTTTCTATTAATTTAGATATATGGTGACTTTATATATGAGTATAGTCATTATAAACAGTGTGAAAACACACAAAAAATATGTTAATTAAATATTGAAGCAAATCAATAAAATAACTCCATATTGTTGGTTATTTCAAGTATTAGAAATGCCATTTTAAAAACCTGTTCAGATCTACTAGAATTTTTCCTAACATTAAAAGCAATTAATTGAAATATGAAATAAAAAAGTTTTACTTTGCTTGATATTTTTGAATACATTTTAAAGAAAAAATAATTGATAAGGATTTTGCAATGTGGCATGAACTTTTTTAAAGCATATACCTAGGTGCTACAGTTTGTTGTGGAAGGAAAAATTATTAAAAGTACCTGCTAAATTTCTTACCTAAATCTCCTGAAACAGTTAAAATAACTTAAGTAAGGCTTAGCAAATGAAAATGTTCTTACTTAAACCAAAACCACCACCATCCAACAAAAGTGAATTTAGCTAAATAACATTTGCACACATGCGATAAAATAAAATTACCGACTATCTAAAATAGTTATACTTGTTTTGCTGATGCAACTTTTATTAGATGACACCAATTTAGAGTAGAATGATGCAAGAAATTGAATTTGCCATTATACAAAATAATTATCAAATGAATTCTAGGATAGTAATTTTCAATGTTTCTAAAAGTATTCCTTGTTTTATTTATTAATAGCTCAATACTAGCTCCATGATTAATAGGGATTAAATTTAAATTATTTTTTTACCTGTATCCTTGGTAACCAAATTTGGTATACTGTACTGTGGTGGTTATAATGGTTCTGGTCTCTGGTATGGTTCTGGTTATATCATGGTTATAGGTTATCTACATATGCCATGTGGGCTTAAAGAGAAATATAAGAGAGTTGTCGTATCGTATTAGTCGTATCCTGTAATAACAGTGGCATCAGTGCATCACGTTGACCGAAGCGCACCAGGAAGGGCTGGCGGAACTAATTTTCGAAGGCGGGATATTCAAATTGGTTAGTTTGGATTGTGGGTAGGTAAATTTTACAATTTGTCTAATAATTGTCTATTATGTATAATTATTTCATTACAAAAAATAAAATTATATTCCAGTTTTTCTAATGAAATGATCATAGTCTATGAACAATTTTAAAACACATAATTTAGATAAATGAGAAATCAACACAAATTTGAAATTTTTATTAAACGCACATAATAACATAACAAATAATCCACATCTATATTACCATCAATTTATCAAACATTTACATATTATTAATCACAAAATAACTTATTTTTATTAAACTTTATTTTTACATCAAATTGCACATTATTTTAAAATTATTCACAAAAATAACAAAAAGGAGTTAGAAAGTAGATTCTCCATTTTATGAAGACAGGAACAGGTCTGAAACAATATAAATAAAAAGGTAGAACGTGTCGCGGGATCGACACACGGTAGGAACTTTAGTTCCTTTTAAGCAAAAGTTATGTAATACATCTGACGTTATAGATAAACAATTTGCATATTCTTTGGTGGTTGAGTAGTAAGCACACCAGACTCTCACGCGGTAGACCCGGGTTCGATTCCCCGCGAGGAATTTTTTTATTGTTAATTTTATTTTTAAATAATCATTCTGCTTGATATTAATAACGACAACAGAGGTAGACGTTTGAAATATTTAGCAGAATATTCATTATTATAGATAATGGTACGGTACCCTCCATGAGGGAGTCCGACTGGCAACATCTACTTATAACAGCATCGTATATTTAAAAAAGGAAACCGTAGCATTATACAAATTGGACATTCGTTTACCACAAAATTAGTGGAAACATAAAATTGAATTGTTAAATTTTTAATTTGAAGTTATATTACAGTTTATAGAAATTTTTATTTTCTAGATTTTTTCCTAAGTGGATCGTAGAAAAAATATGCTGCTCGACTCGTGTGGATTGTCCATATCGCACTTGAACGATTGAGCACTCCGCCTACGGCGTCGTGCTTCATCTTCGTCCTCGTGCGATATGGCCATCATATCCACACTAGTTGCACAAACTACAATTTCTTTCAAAATATGCCCTTTTACATTTAAAAACTACCTGCCAAATGTCAAATCAATTTATCAATCCATTTTAAAGTTATCGAATTAAAACATTCAAGTTTTCAAAATTTCAACACCCTGTATTTCGAAAAGTAGCTAGACCCCTTAATCGCGCAAAAAAAATTATGGAAATAATAGTAAAAAATTTATCCGAACAAATTCAAGTAGATCACTAGCACTGCGAATACCAGCTTTGCATAGAATTTCAATATAGCATCGGTGGTTCAGTGGTTAGAATGCTCGCATTGCACGCGGGCGGCCCGTTTCAATGTAAATGGATACATGGAGACGTCATATCAAAGAATACAGCTGGTGTTTGGTCATATGTCAAGCGAGCAAATTTTAAGCTTAAGCACGCGCGTAATTGAATAAACTTTTTATTCTTTGTAACTTACGATAGGTAATACTGTTTTTTGGAACTTTAGTTCTTTACGCCAGGTTATGTTTGAGCGACCAGGGGTCGCGACGCAAAAGATCTGACCGTTACGCGTTACGTTACGCTGCGTTATGTTACATTGCTTCGTTATGTGCCTTGCTTTTGCGTGCTTGTGCCTCCTTAGTCTCTCCCTCGTTTACGAAGCAGCGTTTCATAATAATAAATATGCTCATCCTTCTCTCCGAAACGAGTTACAGAATAGCGCTCCTTGCTCTTCTGCTTGACAAATGCAAGCAGAAGGACAATTTCATTTAAAATTTTAAGGTTATGTTATGATTGTTAAGAAAATTTTATGATCATTTTTGTCTCATTAAATGTCTTTGAAGAGGAAAAGATTAATCACAAATAAAAAATGTTGGCACTTCATCTGCAGTATGGGGAAGAAGTTTACTTGTTGGTATATTTAATGTGCCTGCTGAAAGGTTTTTTCCAAATGTACACTCTGTGCTCAATAAGACCCAATATCAACAAAGATAAAATTATATTTTGTATCACATATTGCTAATAGTATGCTAAATATTGCTATATAAATGTCTAGTACCCAAAACCTTCTTTTTGCGAATTTTCTTTCTCACACAATTTTTGGGCGGTTTTTTATGTAACGTTATTACGATAGATGCTAGAGAGCATAATACAATACTAAACTTTTAATCTTATTCTCGTCCATTATTTTGATTTTTAAAGGTATCTAACTCAAAAAATTTAGAACCAATGTAAATGATCATTATGTGAAATGTAAATTATTAAGCAAGAGATTAAGCACGCGCGTAATTGAATGTAAATGTACCTTAAAAAATAATTTTTGTTTGCTAAAGTTCTCATTTAATTTTTTTTAATC
>CAJUYI010001838.1:23376-42509 GCA_910591695.1 Galerucella pusilla
TATGTATAGAAATATCAGAAAATAAGAAATAAAAAACTAAAAAAAAAAACAAAAAAACCCAGCATCTAACCGGGTTTCGAGCCTACGACCTCTGAGTTGTAAGCTCAATACCTTACCAACTGCGCTAATCGGCTCACATTCAGTCACATCGAATAGAAGGTTAAAGGCTGCTTGGACGCATGCGCACCTCAACTACTAAATTTGACGTGGTGGGTGGAGCCGTGTTGTATGTTTACCCGCTCCTGTTTTAACGAAAGACATCTTGTGGTTGCGGCAACCGTAGTCTACCTATAGGTTTATATAGGAGCTAACTGAAAATTTAAATGCAAACTGTAACCAAAAAACTGGTAGATTAACAAGATTACTTTACAAGTGTCATCTTGAATTTACAGATTACTTTCAAAATTACAGTTAGCTTCTATTATTTCTTATAAAACCGATAGGTGGACAGCGGTTGCTGCAACCACAAGATGTCTTCCGTTAAAACGGTGACTACAGATTTCACTAAGCCAAATTAATAGCTGGAATGGTTGATAAGTCTCGTCTCGTGTGCAAGCTTAGTTAAGAAGTCATCTATTGAGCTAAGTATAGGGAATGTCCACGTGACGTCACAAACTATTTTGACAACAGCCTGGTGGTAAAACAATAAACAAAGCGTTAAGAACACGTGGTACTTAAGAGTGAGGTTATGATGATTTATAATGTTAGATCGTGTTTGAGTTTAGTTGGTTTTTGCTTCAGTGTACTTTTAAAGTTATTTTAACTGTTAAGCTTGCATATTTAATAATATATAATGTAGGTTACTAGTTTGTTTGTTATTTGATAATTATTGATCGTGTTTATTGTTTTACCACCAGGGTATTGTCATTATTGTCAACTGTCGTGGACATGCCCTATTGTTATCACGACTACTGGGATGCAGTTACCTTATATTAACGGACAATTTTTATATTTTTAAATAGAATTAAAATTTTTATCACATTTAAAATTAGATTATTTCATATAAATAAATAATTCTCTGTATATTTTCTTATTTAAAATATCAATATTCCAATATCGTTTTTCACTTACACCTAAATTTTTTTAATCAATAAATAAGACATTGAGAACGCACTCAAAACAAAGGATTATTCTTAAACTACTCTTTTCCCTAGAAAAATAGATCTCTACATTAAAATATTATCGATATGTCATTTAAATTAATTTCCTAGGTTTTCAAATCTTAATACTCGTTTTATTTAAACTGTGTGCGTCTATAAAATCAACAAATAAAGGTGGATTCATGCAAGCAAAATTTAAAACTAAAGTTAAGACAATAAAACCATGTTCATGCAAGAAACAAACAGATTAAAATTAAAACCAAGAAAGATGGTCAAGTTTCAACTGAGAAATTAATTTTTTCCATGAATTCCACAACGCATGCGTCCAGCCAAGACCACAGATCACCTACTGGTGATTTGTGTTAAGTTATTGTTTACATGAGCTTTTATTACATGTTTGAAAATATTTTTATAGTTTACAACAATATTTTTCGTAAACAAGTTAGTTTACGTTAAATATTTATCTTTAGCTATCTGACACAGCTCGATAACTATTGGAAGTTTTGACAAATGATTGAAAAGAGTGCGCATGTTCGGTTGATTTATTAATTTATGTTGCACATATGCTGACCATTCTTAGTTTAAATTTAATCTTAATCTTAAATTAGTTTTAGTTTAGTTGATGTTGCATGAATCCACCTTAACTCTAGGCAGATCCATTTTTAATTATTATTTACTATTAGGGATTCAAATTAGAATCGTAGCACCGCGACAAATGAACTACTTTGTCTACATTATCTTATAACCTCACTTTCTTTGCCGTTGTTTGATTTTAGCTTAGAAGTTGTGTATGTTGTTCGATTGGGAGCTTCAAGATACCGAAAAAGAGTAGCATCTGAGATTGACTGAGCTTAGAGTGAACCTGCTATTAATTGTCTATGTACGGTGCTCCTACCAATCGATGTACGTAGTTTTACCACGTACATAACCGAATTCGAAAAATATTTTACTATAAAGTTGTCGAGGTAACTGTGCTTACGCCATGTACGAATATGGTAGGCGGTAGATTTCTCGAGAATATTTCCAAGTTGTTGTAAAAAGAATCTAATTTGGAATCGTCGGAAGGTGGAGATGGTAAATAAATAAAAGTAACGGCAGTTTCCCCGGTTTGTTGTAGAATCAAAGTGTTGACGCTGGAAATAAATAAATATATTTATACAAATAATAGGAGATTATACAGGGTGTACCAACCTTACGACAAACTTCGGTATATGGGTTATTTTAAGAGATATCAAAAAATGTTATCAACAAAAATAGTAGATGTGTTGAAGGTCCAAGTTTTTGATATGAGGTTTTGCCACGTTATACAGAGTCCTTCAAAAGATATGGACACGTTTATGTGAAAATCGTAGGTGAATCAACGCTCTGTAGCTTGTTGTACATTGAAGAAAAAAAATGTATTTTGCAAAACAAAGTTTTGTAATATGATGCAATATCTCCGTATCCTATTAAATTTCAATTATATTCTTTCTTGTATACAGGGTGAACCTGACATTTTCTTTCTTATTTGAAATGGAACATCCTGTATTTTATAGCAAAAATAGAATATTCGATTATGTAACTTTATTTTTTGTCACGCATTCCCTATACCCAACGTTTATAAAAACACAGTTATTTTGTAATATTTATTGTAAAATATAATTACTGATCTATTATGTTAAAGCATTAAACGTTGTATGTAACAAAAAAACCTAATTAATAATAAATTTTATTGAACAATTTATTCTAAACAAAATTAGCCACCAAAAGTATAATCCCAACCGTAATATTAAACTAAAGGTTCAAAATGTTCACCGTTAACATCAATGCAATGCTGCAGAATAGTTCAAATGATTGACTAACATTTCTCAGCATATCAACGTTAGCAGATCGAAATGCCGCACTAATTATATCTTTCATGTCATCTTTAAAAGCCGGGGATTTCATAAACTTATTCCTCACAAGACCGAAAAAAATAAATATACTTTTGTTAAATCGGGTGACCGAGCTGGCAAATCAGTTGGACTCCCTCTTACAGCATTGCATTGATGTTAACGGTGTGAACACTTTGAACCTTCAGGTTAATATTACGGTTAAGATTATACTTTTGGTAGCTAGTTTTGTTTAGAATAAATTATTCATTAAAATTTGCCATTAATTAGGATTTTTAGTTACATACAACGTTTATTGCTTTCACATAATAGGTCAATAATAATAGTTTACAATAAATATTACAAAATAACTCTGTTTCTATAAAATTTGGGTATAGGAAATGCTTGACAAAAATTAAAGTTACATAATCGAAGATTATATTAGACAGATCATATCAAAGACAAGAGAGATTCTGGAAAACACAATAAGGGAAATCACAAGTGAAAGAAATAGAATTGGATTAGAAATAAATGCAGATAAAACAAAAACAATGATTTTTGGTAAAATAAATCAAACCAATGCAATAAAGATCGGAGATTTCGAATTTGAAAAGGTGGAGAAATTCAAATACTTAGGTGTCACAGTAACAAACACTGGAAACAGGAAAAAGGAAATAGAAGAAAAAATCATCAATGCAAATAGGGCTTACCATGCCAATAAAAAACTTTTAAAAAGCAAATTACTCTCAAGACAAATCAAAATCAATATTTATAAAGTGCTTATAAGACCCGTCATGTTGTATGCTGCTGAAACAATGACACTGACTAAAAAGGAAGAATTAGACTTGAGAATAATAGAAAGAAAGATAATGAGAACAATATTGGGACCAATCAAATTGAGAGATAGCGAGTACAGACAAAGAATGAACTATGAAATTGAGCAAGAACTGGAAGGAGAGTAAGGAAAATAAAAAGATAAAGAATGAAATGGCTGGGACACATATATAGAGCAGAAGAACAAGAAATAACACTGCAAATGACACAATGAGATCCTGGGGGAAGAAAACGTAGGGGTAGACCTAGAATAAAATGGATGGAACAGGTGAAGGAGGATATGACAGGAGCCGGAATTGGAGGATGGAAGGACAAAGTTAAGGATAGGAAACTATGGAGAGCATTGACAGAGGATTGGGGATTGATCCACCCCAAAAAAATGGATCTAGAAAGCGTGAAGCGGCGAAACCCCAGCAGGGGTATCAAGCCATTATATATAATCGAAGATTCTATTTTTGCTATAAAATACAGGGTGTTCCATTTGAAAGAAGAAAGAAAATGACAGGTTCGAGTTTCCGTTCACCCTGTATATAAGAAATAATATAATTGAAATTTAATAGGATACGGAGATATTGCATCATGTTACGAAACTCTGTTAGGCAAAATACATTTTTTTTTTCAACGTACAACAAGCTACAGAGCGTTGATTTACCTACGATTTTCACATAAACGTGTCCATATCTTTTGAAGGACTCTGTATAATGTGGCAAAACCTCATATCAAAAACTTAAAAAAATGTAACCAATCTGAATTCGGTATAATATACAGGGGTTCCCATTTGAAAAATGATATGTTTGGTTTGTAACGGAGTTATGCAGCACTTTGTATAGTTCGATATAATTTCAAAATATGAACCTTCAGCCCATCTACTATTTTTGTTAATAACATTCTTTGATATCTCTTAAAATAACCCATATACCGAAGTTTGTCATAAGATTGGTACACCCTGTATACTCGTTAGCGTTGACTTACCCTTTCGAATATCGTTCTTTTTCCGTACTACTCGATTCTAGTATGTTTTTCCATCCTTCGACGGGAAAAAGTTCGGCTTCGATTCTCAATTTTTTCAATAAAGTTTCCAATTTTTCAGAATGACTCTGCGTTGACGAGCTGAAAGCGAAGTAGCTTGTTCTTGCTTCGTCACAAATGCACAATCTAAACATAATTATTTACTTATAGTACATTTATTTGGTAATTTTACCCGAAAGTTTACCGTAGGGGATCTCTGAAGGCGCGAGGGTGCTGCCACGTAGAGAGTCTCATCAGTACTAGAATTTCTACTTTAATGAGAACCAGAATGAAAAATGTACCACCGTTAGTGCGTTGAGTGATAAATATAATTATATATTATTATATTTATCACTCAACGATTAGTGGTAGTTGCAGATTCTTCCACTTATATCAGCGCTTACATCCTAACCTGACAATGACCACTGCAGACCAACGTTTTACGACGTGAATCGTGGGTTTGTCCAGTTTTTGTGTTAAAAACTCTTTTGCTTATTTGCGTGTGTTGAGTATTCGTAGTTGGTTTGAAAATTTTGAAATAATTGGATATACTATAATTACAAATAATTCATTTTTACATAATTAAAAGTTTCTCTTATGAAAGTGTCAAGGGTGATACAGGATTTTATAGAAATTGGCATATTATTATACAACAATAAACCTTTGTAAAATAAAGAATTTTGTGTTGAATTTATTAGCTCTGTTCTTGTAGTCGGTATATATATGTTACTAGATGTTCTAGTGCTGTGACGCTGTGAGTGTATATCTCTAACAAAACTAATTTTGTGGAACATATATTTTGGTAACATATTATGAATTATTTTAAAAATGAAAATTATGTTCTGTAAAACCATTCGCTGATTAACACTCATAAATCCTAAGCGGTCAAGCATATCTTTAATACCAGTGTACCTATTTACTCTTAAAATAACCCTCATTGCTTTATTTTGTAAAATCTGTAATTCAGATTTCTCAGACTGGCTAAAATAATATAAAATTGTTGGACAATACTCAAAATGTGGTGCAATTATGGTTTTATATAATGTTACTCTTGTCATTATAGATAGATTTGAACTTATTCTCCTGAAATAATTGATTTTTTTACTAATTTTCTTACGAACATACTGACCATGTTTTTTTAAAATTCAAAGTAAGTTCAGTAACAAGTTTTAAGGACTTACCGAACAACTTAATATCGCATGCAACATTACGTTTATTGTTGTTAAATAATATCACTACTGTTTTATTTGTGTTTACATACAAATCATTATCAATAAGCCACGATTCTAATAATTTAATAATATTTTGCATTTTATTCATTGTCTCTTCCACATTTTCACCCTCTACTGAAAGTGTAGTGTCATCAGCAAATAAATTTAAAACTATTGGAATATCACAGAAGTTAACAATATCATTGATATATAAAATGAAAAGAAGAAGCCCCAATATTGCTCCTTGAGCATACTTCACAAGAAGTTTACTGGACTGAAAATTATTTACTTTTACTCGTTGGTAACGATTTTTCAAGTAACTGCTTAACCATTCTTGTGCATTTCCAAGTATACCATATTTTTTCAGTTTTTTTATTAACAAGTCCCTGTTTATTGTCTCAAACGCTCTTTTAAAATCAAGAAAAACAGTACAAATGACTTTTTTTGAATCTATAGATTCCTTCCACTTTGAGACAACCAGTTGTAATGCAGACTCACAACAATGTTTCTCTCTAAAACCAGACTGATTTTCAATTAAAATATTGTTATTGTTAATATGTTCTAGAAGAAGTTGCTTTATGTATAATTCTATTATTTTTTCACAAAGATGCAACATGTTAAGGGGAATCTATCGGCAGCGATTTGACAAAATATCGAAGTATTTTTGGCAAAGAAGTAATGGATGTATTGAAAATTAAGAAAAAAATATATCATGTAGATTAATGTTGAACTTAGAGTTCTCATTGAATAAAAACTTTGAAATGCTAACCAAATTTTGTTGAAAAAAATATGAAAAATACACATATTAAGCAAAGTTTAAGCCCTTGTAAAGAATTAAATATGGATTGAATGGAAAAACTAATTTATAAGGGGTCTAATTTGAAGCTTTATGAATACTATATAAAAATCTCAGAATCCTCAAATTACTTATGACCGTACAATTCCTTATTGAAATTCGATTGCTACCACTAAAATATCGGATAAAAATCCATCTCTCGCTTTTCTATCCTTCTATGACTGACATTGTCTCTCTGCTTCGGTAGTCGCGTGCCGTTCCATTGTTGATACAACGCTCGCCGGTCTCCCAGTTCAGTACTGACGAAGCTTTTAGAGTAGCACGTGAACCAAAATCCGCTTGGACCGCTTGGCTACCTACATGTTGCGGAGCTTTTATATTTCTAATAAAATTTTCGTTATGTGAGCTTAAACGTGAGGACGTAGGGAAACAAAAAAATATACAAAGCATAATTGTGCAAGGTCGAATTTGGTAGATGCCCCTTAATTGGTCTGAATTCATCACATTTTTTTTGTATTTTTTACCGTTTGAATAGGTACAATAATTGATGTTTTCCACAAGTCAGGAAATTTACTTTGTTCTATACTTATTATATCTGTTAATTTATCACTATTATTTAAGCCATTCAGCATAATGGATTTGGTAATATCATCTGTTGGATAATCTTTTTGCAAATTTAATATTAAACTTTTTACTTTTTGTTGGGTTATTTTTTAAAAGCTGTATAAAAATAAATAAATAAAAAGTGACACGAGTAGTTATTCTTCCACGCAGCTTTTAAATTCCCAGCATCGTTGTTTAACTACTAACATTTATTTTTCTTCTATGTTTGTCATTGAAATATGTAAAAACGTTTCATTTATTGTATACTGTTTTTATTCAATAATAGTATATTATTAAACGAGCAATTTATGATAGCCATAATTCACGATGGGTGACGTTTGCGTCACGAGCCGCAGGCGAGGGGCGCAAGTCACTCAAGTGAATTATGGCCATAAATTGCGAGTAGAATACTATACTTTGTCCACGACACTTAATTTATTTATTAATAAATAAAAGTCAGTAGCGATTTGGCATATTACTAACCTCAAAATGTTGTGGCAGCTACTTCAAATAATTTGACATATATAGAGATGGGCGATACTGTAGAAAGTATCAATACAACGTACCGTTATAAATATATTGTTTTAAAATACTTAATCTTAGAAAATATCGTTATAAAAAGTACCAATACTAAAAATTATTATATTTTATAGATACGATATATGTCAGAAACAAATTTCCTGAACAAAATATACAGACTTAATAGTTTATTCCATATTGTACCCCCATCTCTAGTCGTGAATTATGAACCATAATACACTACAGTGTATTATGAACCATAATTCACGACAGTTGATATATGGGTACCATATACCTTTAGTTAGGAGGTAAAATATTGACTTATTATTAGGTGGTCGTGGACAAAATATATAAACTTGATGATTATTGCTTTATTTTTCCCACTTCAGGCACTATATGGTTCATTTTTTGCCTTTTCATTCAATGTAATTGACTATTTGATTGTTATTATTGTAATATCAATCTAATGTTGAGTAACTTTAAATGAAATATCAAAAAAATGGACCATAAATGTCATTTTTCAATAAAAGTAAAATTACAGTGATTTTGAATATGCCGCCAAAAACTGTGAAAATACAGTAATCTTCATTTTCGGCTGTAAGCGAAGGTACTGACGGGACTCTCAAGGTGGCGCCACCCGTACAAATAGAGGGCACCACGGGCCAGTTTCCCATCTATAAGTATTTTTTTATCTATGAGTTTACTACCTCAATGTCACTTAAAATAAATATCAGAACCATGGTAACAAAATTTGCTTTGATCAAGGAATTTTCAAATTAAATTAAATATACTGACAAATTGGTGAAGTTGGCATCGTTGCAGTCTAGTCCAGTACTTTAACGTTATGATTAGTCCTTACCTTAACTTCAATTTCTTCCACAACGGCACCATATTAACAATACAAGCTAGCTGCATCATGAATAGAGATATTGTATCAAAAGAATCATGTTCTCCTGGGTTTAAAAAGTTTACAGGCCACACGTCAATGTATTTTTTACTCTTGACACTAAAAATAGTAATATTTTATATAATGAAACATTTTTAGTGGCCGCTTCGTATTGGAACATCCTATAAATAAAAATGAACTTACATTCTACTATCTTTTTTTAATTTATAGAAATTTCTGCACAAACACAAATTTTTATTCATTCTCAACACATCCCGCATCATTTGAACATACTCGGAAGGTTGTAAAGTACTCTGAGTTTTCAAAGGAAAAACGTCGTTTTCAAATTCGTGATTTTGATAAGTAGAATCAACACTGAAAAAAATTTACAAAAGTTCAATAATTAACATGGTTATTTTATTTTTTTTATACCTTTGAAGAAAATCTTGCGGTTCTTCTTCATCTAAAAATCCAAAAATAACCGTATTTGGCTTCATGGCGCCCATCCCAGACAATCTGATCAAATGTTGAAGACCTTCTCTTACCGTTTTTGCTACTGTCAATTCAACAAACGCTTTTACCTTAAAACAATATGATTTTATTACAAAATTGAATAATATGACTGTTTAGAGTAGTATCGCCATCTATACCCGAGTAGACGTACTATAGTTCATTTACGATAAGTTTGCAATTTTGACATTTGTAGTAACAATTGCAGCCACTGAACAAAATCTAAAAATCCAAAGTGTAAATGGAATAATTAATCATAAAAGGGGGAAGTTACGGTCCAAAAGTTGGCCGCCGTGTCCGGTTGCCAGACTTATGTTGTCAAAATCAGACAATTTTATCAGAATTTTTTGTGTTGGTTTGTCGTTTTCATTCGCATTTAATAGTGTGTTATTTACTGTGTAAATTATAATCTGTTATTTTCATAACTATTTAAAAGAGAGTATAGAACACTGCGTCGCAATGCATGAGTCTTTATCAAGTGGTTGCAAGGAGATGGTAGCATCCCTAATATCATATTATGAGATAGAACGAGATAACGGTGGACCGCTAATTCCTATTACTTCTGTGAGAGATGTAAGTTTTTAATAAATACATTGTTACTTAATACTGCAATAACGATATGCAATTCAACATGTGCGTGAAGATAACATTTTTCAGTTAAACTCCAGGTTTCAAACCTGGACAATTTGAAATTTCGGTATTTACTTATCAAAATTTTATAATTTCTGCTTTTATTTTTGAGTTGAATGTAATATTATACAATAAACAACTTATCAACATAATTTTATGCCAACAGCTGGAAAAAAATTATAACGTGGCAACGATGTCAAACATTTGTCATGTTTTGTTATTGGGAAAAGTAGAATTCGATAGATGGCGCTCTGAATCTGAAATGTCAATGTCATCTTAGCAACGAGTAAAACAAATCAGCTGCCGTATAAACCCTTTGATATTTAAGTGGTTTTATTTTGCTGTTTTAGTTATTTAGTTAATTTACAAAATCGATTATAAAATTTAAAAATTGCATATTCACCTTCAGATGATCTATCAAAGTTAACCAATGAGTTAATTGTCCCAAAGTCGGATCTGGACCTTGTTCACTGGTTTCAGCAGTATCTACATGACCAATTACATACAATCCACCTTTTTTCAAATCATTAATAAAATCAATCAAAGGACAACAAGATCTTGGACTATTAACAAGTAAAAGCACCTGAGGACGCCAAAATTTCACATGATCCTTTCGAGAATCCAATAGAAGAAGATATTTTCTAACCTGGTGGAACATCAACGCTTGTGAAATACTCCCCCATTGGGCTTCTTTTGAAGGCGAGTACAAATGCAGTCCTACCACTAATATCAAACACAATAAAATACTGCATGCAGCATAAATGGGACTGATAACGAACATCATCACAATGGTTCCAAGGAAGGCAAATAAGGCCGTGTGCCAAGTGAAAAACATGAAAGTCGGACGAAAGTTTGGAGCGCCGGCTAATTCCAATCCCAAACAAGCCATATTTGTAGCTAAATAACTTAAAAGGAAGAGCACCGAGTTAAGTTGAGCTATAGTGTTTAGAGAGCCAATTAATAAGATAAGTTGGACTAATATCGTGGAAACTACAACTGCTCCTACTGGATTACCCTTCCAAGTTCCTTTTGGTACAAAATTTAACAGTGGACCTGAAATAAATTGGGTTTTATTTTTATAAAATGTTTCTTTGCAGCTAATTATTGTACTTACCGAAAATTTTATCTTTTGATAGAGCCTCGAGTACTCTAGAAGCTCCTATAACATTACTCAAAGCGGCCGACCATGTTGCCGTTATTAGTCCGATAGCAACACTGGGTGGAAAAGCACTTGCACCTGCCATATATAAATAATCGTTCAAGAGCAATTCCCTGGTACAAGTTGCGGCAGTTAATAAGGATATCGCTATGTATATGATAAAAGTGAAACCTATAGCTGAAAGAGTTCCTTTTGGTATGGACTTTGCAGGGTTTTTAAGTTCACCTAAAATTTGAGTTGTAAATTTTTCAGTTTTTGTTCTTATATAAAGGAAATTACCGCTCATATTAGCCCCAGCCATAATTCCGGTTACTCCTGAAAATAAAACTCCAAAAACAGTAGCAAAAGTAACTATTTCTCCAGTGGACGTATAATCAACACCATACCCAGGAAATAAATTATTACTGAAAGTTGTACTTGAAAGCCCTGTGTAGTTTCTTGTAACATAGTCAGTACCATTATGAAGAATTTTATTCGATGATGGTATGGACACCTAAAAATACATTTTTAGTGGTAATTGAGATTAAATAATTTAAACTACACACCTGAAGAAAACCTTCATAGAAGAAACTGAAAAATGTAATACCCAAACAACTACAAACAATTATCAATATAAAAACCGCTGTTTTGGCAAACATAGAAGCTCCGATAAGACAAATTAATAAATTCATTATGTTTAGTACACTACCATATAAAAATCCATGCCATTGTCCACCTGGAATGATGTCTTTTGCAAGAGATCCTAAAAATTATTAAAATACATTTGAAAAATGTGGTAATAAACATATATTTATATTAAATACCAACCTGAGGGTCCAAAATTTTCTATTAAACCTTCAACACAACCTGATATGTAGAGAGCACTACTAACAATGTTAGCAACAAAGAAAAGAGTGCCGATTGAGCCTCCAAACTCAGGCCCCAGTGTCCTACTTATCATAACTAGAAATAAAATTTGGTTGCACATTTTTGAATGATAAATTTTGAAGTAAAGATGAATACATACAATATGCTCCTCCACCTTCAACAGCCCCATTTGTACATATAGCACATATAGACATTACAGTAAATACTAAAATAGCATATGCTATTAGAAATTGTGTTAAAGTCACTAGTAGTCCTGCATTTCCTACAATATAACCTGAAAATAGAAAATATATTATAATTTCACACTTTTTTCAAACTTAAATAACTTGTCATACCCATTCGAAGAAAAATTAATGCGGAAAACATGGATAGAGTAACTGGTGAAAATACTCCAGCAAAAGTTCCCAATGTTCTGGTGGTGGACTCTTCAGAAAATGTACCAAATTCCACATATCCCAACCCAGGGTTAATTCTGGAGTTTTCCCCATCCCTATTGAATATACCTAAACAGAAAACCGTTCACAAATATTATTAGGGAGTAACATTTTCGGATTGAATTCTCTTTCATTGATTACCAGCTTAATATGTTTTCCTTTATTGATATCTTTTCATTTATCCTTGTTTATTATTTTTTTTATAATTACAATAATTTTTAAATTTTTGTCATTAGTGTTATCAACAAAAATTTCCATTAAATTATTTATGTAAGAAAGTTTAATATTTTATTATCATTGTATTACTGAATCATCAGTACTTCCTCTGATATGTTGGAATGGTTCACATCAATTAATTTGAATTAAATGTGATATGAGATAATTAAATATTACATTGTGGTCTGCAGCTACTGAGATATCTGTTTACATTTTATTAATTAGTAATATGAGTAATTTGTAAATTATGTAATTTATTTTAGAACTTAATACATTCAATAGGTACTTTATTTGTACTTACTGATAGCTGTTTAATGGTGTATACTATATATATTTGGATTAATATAATATATTAATATATAATATATATATATATATATAAAAATTTTTTTAATAAGCCACCTGAAATAATTTAATATAAATAATGTTTTTGTATACATACCAGATAATTTTCTTATAAAATTCCTATTGTTCACTAAAGGGGCAGCATTGTTTGTTGAACCTTCCTCTGGAGCCAGCATTGTTATCGTTGTTAATGGTTTACAGTTACAAATTGACCCACTTTGTTTAGGTACAGAGATTTGAACTTTAATAATTATTTATACATAATAAATTAGTCATCAAATTCACACAATTCGATAAGAATTATGAATGTTTACTTTTTTGACGTTTATCTTAATGATCAGACGGCTTTCAGACAGACATTTGAAATTTGTGATTTGAATAACTTTGTTCCAATACAAATCAAGTACCAAATAAGCTTATCAATACTTACCAATCAGATTATCTCAGCTGCTGCTGGATGTATCCATTCGAAACCAGGTTACATACAATTTTACCAACATTATTCATTTTAAATGTCAAATTACTTTAACCTCAAATTTATATTAGGAAATAAATAAAACTTTAATATTGTTTTTTCCTTCTACAAAACCTAAAAAATGTGTAATGTCGATGACCATGAAGCAACTAATTCACCAATTAGAGGTAGAAAATTATATTATTAAATTTTAATAAATCAATACCTACAGCTTATTTTCCCAGGTCCAACACTATCAACTTCTACATCTAGTTTTGAAGCTTTAGATCCTCATGATCCCAACCTAAGTCAATTAGCTAATACTATGTTTAGTAAGACTTCAGAATATTTATATGGTGAATTGACATCTACCCTAGATGATTATAGATTATTAGAAAATATGAACCAAGCAGTCATTACCAAATATTCTGACATGAAAAACCTTTCGGTTAATGTTAAGAAAAGTATGAATGAGCTAAACGAAAAATGTGAGTTTTTGAGTCACCGTGTAATAAAGCACAATTGTCTATTAAATATTTGTTTTCTAGATAGTTCTTTAGTTCCCGTGTTGCAGCAAATAGATCAGATAGAAGCCAGTGTGATAAAATTGGAGCAAGCTGCCTATAAATTAGATGCATATTCTAAAAGGCTAGAAGCAAAGTTCAAGAGTCTAGAGAAACGATAATTTATTACTAAAATACAATTTTTGTTACACATAATTTTATTTGTATGTTGTATATTTTGTATATTATAATTTTATATGAGTACCTACAATCAGTCTGTGTTATCAATTTCTGCAGGTGGACAGGTTCTTTCACTAGTAACATCACAACTTTCATTAGTATTAGATTCCTCTTGTTTTTTAACAATAAATGATCTTTTAATTGCTTCTATTCTTTCTGTGTCTATACAATCTATGAATTCATTCATGTGCTTTTCACATTTTGACATACATTTGGGATTTTGTCTTAGGCAAGCAATTAGCTAGAATTGAATTTTCATAAAATTTCCAGCATTTAAAAAAGAAGCAGTTATGCAACCAACAATACTGAAACGTGTAATGTGATTAGCGTATAGTAAATTGTGATAATATAAAAATAAACATTTCTAATATAAAATGATTTAAAATATTGACGTACTTCTTCAGTAGAACAATTGGGGTGTCTAATTTCACCAAGTTTACCCTCTATACTTTTGAGCAGTTTATCGATATCTGCTAGTGAAATCCCATTCTTTTTTGAGTGTAGGTCATCTTTACATCTTAATTTCTTCATCCATTTATCATCTTCTATTCGTCTATTAGAAGGTTTACATACTACAGATTGACGTTCTTCTAAAAAAGGTTATATAGGTGTACATATTAGTTATATGTAGTTACAATTTTAGGCATATCATATAGAATGCAACGTTTACCTGGAGGTTTCAAAAGTTTATCAATACAACTATCTGACAGATTTATGACACTTTCGTCACTTGGATGGTCACATCGTTGACCAAATAAAACATTTCCCATTATACGAAAATCATTGGGTTTTTTTGACAAAAATAAAATTATTTGACAGAAATTTTGATATGTTATGATATTTTATACCGGTAATTTAAATATAGTAGCGACATCTATAGGTTAATTCAAGAGTGACAATTGTAGTGATCTTCATGTGGTATTTTAGTAGTTTATTAGTTTTTCCCAAAATTTAGGGAGCTTTTTAAATTTAATCTACGAATTCTTTAAATATTTTTCTTGAGAATAATCGAGCATAAAGCGACCATCAGAAACAAGTTTTATAAAACGGATAAATATTTTATTTTTATTATCTGAATGGTGTTCCACTTTTTTCAAACAAGCCATCAGGAAAGAGAAATTTTGTATTTAGTTATTTATAAACGTCACTATGTACCGGTTGTGCTTTGTATTTTTTCTTTTTGAAATGAGTGCTAATCCTGTTAACATATTTAAACCCGGTCAGGTCTTTAACAAACTATTTAATAACAATCAACAAGGAACCATAAGTAAACTACCTCCTCCATTGGAATTCATTTTGCAAAAAATTCAAACCCACAATTCCAACTACGTGTATGAAGATCTTAGCCGACCACCAACATGGGACAGTCCTTCGCATATTTACTCGATAGATAAAGGGAACATCACTGACATGAACATTTCATTGATAGAGGATAAAGTACCAAGTGCAGGGACTGCGGAGGAATTGATTGGAGATGAAAACAAACCATTTGATAACAATAATTTAGATGCTAACACTAACATTATTGTAAAAGATACTACAGAAGAAGTACTACTAACTGCAGATACAGATGAAACTTTAATTACTTTAAATATCAATATCACAACTGAATCAACATTTTTTGAAGATTACAGCGAGCTGGATGAAAAAAATACCAATTCGACGAATCTTTTTGAAATTATAGAAAATGTTCCAAATAAAACGAAGGAAGAATTGTTGTATGAAGCAATACATAATGTTATTAAAGTGAAAAATGAAAGTTTTGTTTATATTACACCAAGATCTTCGACTTATATTCCTGTCAGAGGTGCAGATAGTTTAGAATATTCCAGCAATAGCAGGGACTGATTAAAATGTAAAATTATCAAACAATAATTAGAAATAGGTGAGTAAATAGGATGATTTTTAATGTATTCTTGGTTGCATATATATTTGATCATGATCTTATAATTGATGCAGCACCACCAAAAGTTATAAATTATATTTTAAATAAATGTAGACCAGCAACACAACCATGGAGATTAAATAATCATTACTTTATTTATTTGAATTGTTACTTTAAGTATTTTTTAGCCGTTATAAATCCATCAAAAGTAACAGTACCTATTTGGAGCAATAAAGTTCTTCACATAAATATAACTAATGAACTTCCGAAACCAAAAGAGGTTTTATTCATTAGGAATATGTAGGCTTAGGCCAGGTGCTGGTGCACAAAGTAATTTAACAGTTTAATTATTTTTTGTTATCAGGTTGAGCTCTCATTTCTTATTTTTAATCAGTAATTTTTCTTCAAATAGGTAATCACTGCACTTGAACTTTTGGATGAAAACTGGCTGTAATTAAGTAAATTGTCTTTCACAATAACAATACAATGTAAGCTGTTGCGTGACTGGTCTAAAGGAAGAAAATGTTACTAGTACTGAATGTAAATTTTTTAAACACACTTTGAGTTGGGTATAAGTGTATTATAATCAGTGGAATCAGTCGAATAACGGTTAACCGAGAAGAGCAATGAAGACATTAATTAGTGGTTTAACTTTCTTTATATGTTTTGAAGTGACATTTAGTTTACCTATGCAGACCGATCCAAGGGTGATATTAGTACCTGTCAGGTATACAGAATTAGTTCTTAAATAGTTATATTTAAAAATATTTTTATTATTTGGTGTTTAGTCATTTTAGAAACAGAAAAATTGGTACCTATTTGAATTATTTTGTTTGTAGCTAATTGAGGTCATTAAAATTCTAGTAGTAAATAGTTAAGTTTAACCAACAAGTGTATTAATAAGGGCCATTAACAATCGAGCACGAGCAGAGCGAGTGCGTTTATGTTCGAGATTGTTAATAGCCCTTTTAATACTCGTTTTAGTTACAAAGCTTTTCCGTCGACTGTATAAGTTCTTTTCGTTTTTCTGAATATTTAAAAAATGAAAATATTCATTTATCATTGTCAAAAATGAATAATGACATGGAAATGTATGTTTGGTTGCCTACACCACAGGTAACTGTCAATATAAATATAATGTATAAGATGTGCGTTGGGTTGCCTACAGAGAAATCATTGATTAATGTAAATCATGCATTAATAGGGGTTATTAATGTATGATTTTGTCCAATTTTGAGAACATTAATAGGTTAATATATGGAAAAGGTTGTGAAAGAGTAGCGTGGAAAGATGATAGACATAGATACTATACATTGGTGCTATGCGTAACTAAGCGTGTTATTGTCGATAGAAAGAAATGTGTTTTCTTTGCTTTATACTGGGTGTCTCATTATATTCTGACTGTTTTCAAGAGCTTATATCTTCGAAACGGTTCTAGATAATAAGATGCGATTTCCACAGATAGGTTTAAAATTACCCTGAGTTTTGTTGTGACACATTTATATAAATGGCATAATTCCGGTTTACCCGCTAGAAATGTGGCGTAATTCCGGTTTACCCGCTAGAAATGTGGCGTATTTTCAGAATACAGTAGATGTAATTTTTTAAATGGGACACCCTGTATATTAAGCAATTTCTTGAAAGACGCATATTTTTACTTTTTATCGGTACCTCAAAGTTTGAAATCAGTGCACAGAAAGCGAAGTTATATAACTTTAACTGGGATACTGTAATGATTCAGATATCTTATTAATAAATAATAATCAAGGAGGCGTTAATATGTCACATCACAAAAATATTACGATAATTGACAGAACGTCACATTGTGTTAAAAGATGGTATTATGAACCAAAATGTTTGCTTTCAACAAGACGGGGCTCCACCTCATTATTCCAACATAGCAAGAGAATCTGTTAACCAACAATTTGGAAATAATTGGATTGGTAGGAATGGTCCAATAGAATGGCCTCCAAATTCCCCAGACCTGACTGTTCCAGATTTTTTTGTATGGGGATTTGTGAAAGATAGAGTCTACAACCCGATGCCTGCTACTATTGAGGAATTAAAAAATAACATACGGCAGGTAATGGAAAGTATTCCTCTCGAAATGCTGACCAAGAAGGAAGACACATCAAACATTTGTTTCAAAGTGCCCTTAAACATGTTCCCATTTGTTTTTTACAGTTCACTTTAGCTAATAAAGTTCCAACTTTATATCTAAATCATTACAGTATCCTAGTTAAAGCTATCTAACTTTGCTTTCCGTGCACCGATTTTAAACTTCAAAGTACCGTTATAAAGTAAAAATATGCGTCTTTCAAGAAATTGCTTAATATACAGGGTGCCCCATTTAAAAAATTACATCTACTGTATTCTGAAAATACGCCACTTATCTAGCGGGTAAACCGGAAGTACGCCATTTATATAAATGTGTCACAACACAACTCACGGTAATTTTAAACCTAACTGTGGAAACCGCATCTTATTATCTAGAACCGTTTCGAAGATATAAGCTCTTGAAAACAGTCAGAATATAATGAGACACCCTGTATTATAGGCAATGTTTCTTATGCTTTAATTTTAATTTTCAGTGTTTTATCACCAAACCAGCAACTAAGAGGCCCTCTGGATTTCATCGGTAATTGGATCCAATCTTCCAGTTTTTTCCCGATAGAAATCAACGTACCCGATACTTTTTCCTCAGTTGGTAATACAGTTGGCGGATGGGCTTCTAGCGTTGGAAATTTTGCTCAAAACGTAGGATCTAATTTACAAGGTTTCACACAGAATGTCGGTAATGGTATCCAGAGCTTCGCTCAAAGTTTGACGCAGAGAGTGCCTCTATTGGGAGCCTTCATAAGACCGAATGGAAGTTCTACTCAGCGATTTGTTCTTCTAATTCCTACAAAAAATCTTCCAGAAAATTATCAAGTTAATAATAATGTTGAAGCGAATTTTAATATGGGATCGGATATGATGGATGTTTTTCCGTAAATTGGGGTCTTTTAAATCGGGATTTTTAGTGTTGGTAATAATAAACAAGACAACAAGACAACAAGACAACAAGACAACAAGACAACAAG
>CAJUYI010001839.1:0-10890 GCA_910591695.1 Galerucella pusilla
CATCCACACGTTGAAGAATGTCGATTTATGATGTGAATTTTATATTTTTAGGGATTTCATATGAATATGTACAGTAACCAAATGATTCATTACATTCGGATTTTCCACTTTTAATCTATATTTATAAGGCATTGACAGTATACATTTTTCTTTTGCAGGGTGACTCTGGAGGTCCATTAGTTTTGCAGCGACCAGATGGAAGGTATCAACTGGCGGGTACAGTTTCTCACGGTATCAAATGTGCAGCACCGTACTTACCAGGAGTTTATATGAGAACACAGTTTTTCAAACCATGGATAACGTCTATAACAGGCGTAACATCGCCTTAGAAAGGAAAAATTATTTTAGGGAAATTGTGTGCGCTTCAAATGTAATATTGAGACTTTTCGTACAGTTTGTTTTGTGATCAGGATCTAGTTATGCCAAGAGAATGGTGAAGTGGAACACTTTTCATTAACTAGTCATGAAATGAAATTTCTAATACTAAACCTGATCTTGATTTAAAGTGGAGTAACAGTCAAAGTAGATACATTTTTGATGATTTTGAGTTAGTTCAATGTATATAAGTCATTATTTTTTTTATGTAATCGTATCATCGTATCATCAAACTTCATTTGGTGTACCTACACTGGCTTAGGATTGAGTAAATAAATAACAATTCGATTGACCAGCTATTTTAAAGTATATCAAGGTTGATGCTGTGTCTAAGTAACGGCCATTGACAACCAAAAATACTAACAAGGTTGATCTTATTGTGTCTAATTAGTGGTACAACATGATACAGCTTGTGGACCTTTTTTTTATTTTGTAGATTTCATTATTCCTCTCTCACCCACAAATTGAGAAGAGAATGAAAAACGTTCTATGTTCGTGTTGATAAATACTGGAGATTTATCTAACTTCTCCATCTTTTTCTATCTTCTCTGTCTTCTTGTTAGAATTCTCAAATTGTTTGAGATAATCCTCGATTATCCACAGCTTCTTTATCATTAATTCCTCCATTCTCTTTATATATTAAAGTTTTTCTGAGCCCACTATTTTTCTCCGATCTCATTTCAATTTATTGATATGTTCGCGTACATCCTTTTGATATACTTCTCCCAACTTTGTTTGTTTCTTCTTGTCTTATTATCTCTAGTTTTTCTTTTACAATTCACGATTTTTTGTATCCTGAGCTCTTAAGAATAAAATGAATATTTAATCAAACTGATGTGAATCTCAACTTAATAATGATTTATATACAAATCTGAACAAAGCTAATAATTTTATCAATGTTATAGAATGTTAGTAATAAATTCATTGAAATTTAATTGAATTTATAAATGTTTCCACTATTTAATTCCATGATTTGATTGTTGTTACTGTGTTTGTTTGTAATTATGTATGTGTGTATTATTTATTGAATTTATTTGTAGGAATATATTATATTTTATTGTTATATAACATTGTTTCATTGCAACCAAAAAAGTACAAAGTAAATAATGTTTGATGCCTGTGGGAAGCTGGAGACAAATCAACAAAATTCCATTCAAAGAGGTAACATTTAAGGAAATTCACATTTGAAATATAACCCCACTTTCTACTGATCCTGAAGAATCCTCTTATTCCATCGCATTTTCTGATTGGACGTTGGGGCGCTGCGGCCAAATCTGGAAGAAGTACCTGAACCTAGTTTATCCCGGTATCAAAAACAGCTTAGATAGCAGTTTTAGAATATATGACGAAAAGAATACTTTGGAAAACTACAGCTGCGTTTGAAATGGAAAACAACCGGACGCATAAGAAGGGTTCATTGGTGATAATTAGAGAAAACCATGTGTCACCTTTTGATAGGCGTCTCGGATGGATTATGGACTTGTTCCACGTATGAGACAATGTAGCCTGAGTTACATCAGTCCTCACATAAGGCGGAACAGTCAAGCGAGTGTGCACATACAAATAGATGAATATTGTGATATAATATAATCAGTCAGCTAGACTGAGAATAATAATAGAATGAAAACTTATCCATTTAATATAAAGAATCTTAATATGAGTATATTATTCAATATGTATTGACTCATTACAAAAACAATATGTAGAAGTGTTTCCTTTTTTTGATTGTCACATTTGGAGCGGACTAATTTTGGGTCAATATAATAGACAGTATACCATTCACCGCAAATCGAATATACAAACCTCTAGGCTACCAAGGAAAGATAGTGCTGCTACAGTGGAAAGAGGTATAGGATGAGCCCAAATGCTTCAAATTATCCGTGCAAAATCTGTACAACCACAATGAAAAATAAGAAATATATTCTCAATCAACAGGCACAACTAACTAATAATATTGTGATGTGTTCAACTCCTATAGGTGGCTCCTCCCAAACGAACACGTCGCAATGGACACTCTTGAATGCTCGGGGCCAGTTTTTCAACGTGGTCTGCTCCACGGCCTCTTGACTCTTAGTTTCAAAAGTTCCCGATAGGCTCAAATGGGGGTTACGGAAAATTCCAGGAGTCTTGTCGAATCAACTCCATCTAACTAATCTCGAATTAACAACACAAATGAATCAAATATCGGTTTATTTTCAACTATCGAGCTGCGGTTAATGACGGAGGAATTAGAAATGGTTACCTTTGTTATGGATAATACTCTGAGGTCTATTTTAGTAATAAATCTATAGGGACTAACAAAATAACGTGGAATAAGAAAGGAGTGGACGTAATAGTCTCAGCCGATCAGGTTATCTAATACGTGGCAAATCGGCCGGGTAGTCGAACAAGCGTAACTGAGGCACACGAGTGACCCTTCGCCTTCGAAGGAAAACACAGGAAGCTACTATGAATCACCCAAGCGAAATTTTCAAGAAATAATAATTAACGGAGTAAGAACTGAGCGGTTGTATTCTGCCGGGTGAACGAACAAACGTAACTGAGCCGCATCCAAGTTCGATTATCCCTATGGATTTAAATGGAGTGGGGAAAACGACCGAAAAAAAAGTATATTGGTCACTGATATTATAAAAGAAAGTTCTAAATCTGCCATGTCCTTTTTTTTCTGTAATTTAACGTCGACCTATTTCTGCGACTGAGGCTAATCACCGACGCCGGGCATAAAGGAGAACAATTTTTTTTTACATTAAAGAAATCACACTCGAATAAATCCTTTTTTCATATCAAAATTTCCCAATATTTTCACGTTAATATGGCTTCTTAATAATAAATAAGCAATGTTAGTTTTAAACAAAGGGGATCAAACAGATCAGTTTATTTGTCCATAAATAACTCTTCTCTCGGTGTAAAACACGCGAGAGCCGGCGAAGCCGGAGTGCTCGAAATAGAGCAAGTGTTTTAAAGACCAGTTATCCACGAATACTTTACGCTATTTTTTTTATTGGTGCACTTTGAAATTATAAATACTGGTCTATACCTACTACAACAACAAGCAATAGAAATCATAGATGGAAATAAGAACTAAATGTCAAATGGTTGAATTCGTGATGTATATATGATGTATACCTTGCGTTGTCATGGAAATGAGAAAAACATAAACTAATTTGTATTTCGATGGAAGTTCAACCTTATTGAGTTTTGTGAATGTCTTTTTTTTTATTCTGTTATTTAACGTCGGTCTATTTCTGCGACTGTGGCTAATCACCGACGCCGGGAGCACTCTACCCCTAACCGGAAATTTAGGCGAACCCACTAGTGTTCCAACCAGTGGTAGCGTTCTTTAACGAGCCCAACATCCATGGACTCGGAACCTCGGTTTTACGTCTCCTCCGAAAGACGGCATATCTACATTATACCTCGTGCTCATTGGTATAATGCCTGCGAGCTGTGATATGCTAGTCCGCTGCAGGCTGTACGGGCCCCATACGATGGTTTTCCCTGGCATGGTCGTCACCCATCCAAGTACTAACCATGTCCGACCTTGCTTGACTGTAATTATCGCATCGAACGCGTTCCACTACAGTGCTGGGTCGTCGCCCTTTGTGAATGTCAATAGTATTAATTTAAATACCATTTCCTAATATTTGAAAAATCGAAATATATTTCAAACAATACCAACGGCACTTTCCACTTTCAGATCAATAATGAAAAAATTGTCATTTAGACATGATTTAGACCATAGATTTAGACTTCGTTTCTCGAGTTGTTGATGTTGCCACAGTAACTTTAAAACTACTAGCCTCTGAGACTTCCTTCGGGAGGAGAAGAGGTCTTAGTGAATATTCATCCCAAAAATAAACATACATGAAATGAGAGTGGGTGACTATTCGAAGCTAATTCAAGAATTTAATGAATGTCTACCACTTTTTACAAAACTTCACGTTTTCCAAAGTAATAAAATCCTGGCACAACAATTTTGTAACTTTTCCTAAAGTTATTGTTAAAATATCCAATTGAAATTTTCATTAAGAAACAATAACAAGCTCTTCTAATTTTTGGGATTTACTTTTCCTATCTAAACAATCTCATTGTTATGAAAGCCATTCACGTAATGTTCTCTATTATCTTTTACCTAGGAATATCCAGATAAAACCTTATTGAAGAGAACATCCTGAATCCTATACGCTACCAGTTAAAATAAAAAGAATTAGGAATCCGAAGGACGCCCACACGAAACATTATCCCAGAACGATTTTCAACGATACTTCACGAGTTAGTACGATTTGGAAGCATATAACAAAACGCCGAGTTATGGATCGCAGAGAAACTGCAGCGTAGAACAACAACGCATTTTAGTTATCTGGATAGTGGCAAGTGGCTTTTCTTGAAAATTTTTGAGTTGATTTTTGTGAGTTATTCAGTGAAACATTTGAAAAAAAGTGAGTACTCACAGGATATTATTTTCTATTGACGGATACTTTTAGTAACATCCTTTAAATTTAGTTATATTTCACACAATGATTCAAGTGAAGATTTTTGTTGTCAAAAATATCAATTCGAGCTTACAATATTTGTATATTATAAAAATAACACAAAAGATGTCACATAAAATTTGTTTTTCCGTGTAGGTATTAAATACTTAGAAATCTTTTATTCCAGAGACGTGCTAAAATATAATAGAATTAATATACGAGTACCTATTTTAGATACCTACAATATTTTCTATATAATTTCTCTAAATTATCTCAAACTATTTCCAGACTTCGCTTTGTTCGCTTATTAAATGACTTTCAATCATTTCCAATCATAAATAAAATAATAAAAATTCATAAATGAAATAAAAAGTAGGTGTTAAATGATTTTTTGTTGCATCTTGCTTCTGGTTCCATCAGAAATATTGCTTATTCCTGTTTTGATCTCTTCTTTGCATTTTTTGGTATTTTCTGGTTCTGTTTTGTAAGCGATGTTGTTTGGATTGTCAGAGCAGGATAATGCATAGGACTTAACGTCTGGTGACCTCGCTAGCTATTCAATGTGTTGATTTAATCCAGTAATCACAAAAATATTGGAGGCACGAAATTACATTGTTTCCACTGCAAATTATTACACGATACCCTCTTGAAAACTATTGAAATGCTGATTTATCAGTGCAGTCATTAGTCTGGGGTAGTCTTTTGACTGGTAGCCAGAATTTTCACGGTTCATCTTGCCATTCAATACTATGGTTGAGTTAATAAAATTCATTACATCAAATGAATATAATATTTAATAATAATTGGAGGAGCCCAAGTAATACTTTTTTTTTTCCCTTCGGAGCCGTCCTTTCGCCGGTACCACCTCAGCCTCCTGGGCTTATTGTGGATACTCCTAGTGTTCTGACTACAACCTATTCAGCCAATCCGTTCCCTGTATTAGCTCATACAGGTTCTTAGCTGGTTGATTGTAGAAGTCTTCTGGAGTCATTTGGGTTCTACCATAAAGTTTCTGCCTTCTGTGGTCCAGCGACTCACAGTTGCATAGTATATGCAGAGCTGTTTCGGTATCCTTTTTGCATCTTCTGCATGTAAGGTCTCCGTTGTACAGCCCTATTTTGTTTAGGTGCTCCTTTGTGGGAAAGTGCCCCGTAAGTAGCCCCGTAGTGGTGCGCAGTTTGTTCCTGCTCATTGAGAGCAGTTCTTTCGTTACTTTTTCTGATGGTTCTTTTATGAATTTCTTCCCATGTATTTGCCCAGTCGTATTCTTCCAGTATTTCTTGTGTTGTTCTTTCAACCACCCTTTTAACCATGACCTGGTTAAGCATCTGGGGATGCCCACAGCAGGTTCGGGTCCGTTCATCAGAGTTGACGATCCTACTCTTGCGAGTTCGTCAGCTTTTTCATTGCCTGCGATTCCTTTATGACCTGGTACCCACTCCAGTGTTACACTGTTCCGAGTCGCCAGTCTTCTAAGTTCTTCGCCGCATTCCCATACTAGCCGAGATGTCACCCTATAGCTCTGAAGTGCTTTAAGGGCGGCTTGGCTGTCGCTGTAGATCCTGATCTGCCTGTTGTTGTAGGCTCTCATACTGTTAGCCCTTGCACACGCAAGTATTGCATAAACCTCTGCTTGGAATACAGAGGCGTATTTTCCTAGCGAGACGATTCCTTCATATTTGCTCGTCTTGCTGTATACAAGTAATACTTAGTACCTAGGTAAAATCAATACAAAAGGCTACAAGCTGGAAAAGTGAATAAAAATCCTCCCACACCAAAATTATTACCGCCTCTCAAAAAAATTCAATCTTCTACATTTTTTTTAACTGCTATTTTTTGCTTCTGAATCATTGATAACTACTCCTGAAGTATTCATGTTTGATATTTTATTTTATAAGAGATTCTATTTATTTCCAATTTTGGGCCCAATGAATTTTCCGGTGTATTGGAATTTTTTCACTTTTGTGGAATACCTACTGTATTTTATTGTTGTTTCTTTTTTTCCAATAATTCCCCAAATCTGATCCGAATTCAAAACTTCATTTCCAAAGGTTTCTCTCTGTATCTTAATTTTATCTTCTTTCAAAAATTGACAACTAACTGAACTGCCGCTGGATTTTTTTTCCTTTCTATAATATAAAAATCTCAACTGAATATTTCACATAAATGATTACAATGTAAGTTTTTCAATGATACAGCGTCTCTGAAGATTCTCGCACCGACGGATTATCTCAAACATATTTGTATTTTGATAGCATTCTTGTTGATTTCATTCCCAGAAGTTACTTTAGAACGGTTTGAGTTATCGACTTGGAATTTCCACTGTGCAATATGCTCGAGTCCCAACAGAAAGAACTGAATCAGAATATGTTAAAGAATGTGGATTTTACAGGGGTGCTCCCAAACAAAATGAGTCACACTGTATGATAAGTTTTCACATGTCCAATAATAAACATAATTACAAAGCTTAAATTGGGTTTCATCGATGTATTTACAGACTGAAAATTTTGCATATTGAAATTTGTCGAAAGTTTTTTTTTTATGTACATCGATTTTTTATTCACAACTCTAAGCTCACCTTCGCATTTTTCAAGGTTTCCACTGCTAGCCTGATGATTAAATTCGTTTGAAAATCCCTTAATTTTCCATTCAAAGAATTTGCTATGATAAGGCCGTTACATCATACATATTTATCATTTCCATTCCTTTTCTTTTAAACGCATGTTGTGAAGGAACCAAGACCTTCCAGTTTAGTATCTAATTTTATACTCCATGCCTTTCGGATTGTTTTGAGTGAAGTGCTTTTAGCATATGAGAAACTTTCTCACCTCTCATGCTGCTTCTTTTGAAATGATTATTCAGTTGGTTGGATATTGAGAAATCATCTTTACTGATTTATCATCTTAACTGATTTTTTTTAAACAAAACTACTGCTAGAATCCTGAAGCTGAATGGTGAAGCTCTATTCAGTCACGGGAGAGAATATTCCATAGTGGTTGACTAGGACATTCAACTACAAGACGTGACTTTTCAGTCTCTTACTTATTTACACACTTTGGTTTCAAGTAACATCTTCAAGTCTTCTGTTATCTTCGCTCTCTTTATCTTTCTCTTTCCCTTCTCCTTATTTTCTATCCACCCTAATTGACGGAATATTCAATCTCAGATTTTATAGCAAAAATGCCAGGCTCTCAGTTAATAGGAACCTGGAAGTATGTTCCGGACGAAACCCATTTTGGTATTCAAGAATGATGTTATGGCTTTTGAAGTGTTGCCACTTTCATCAGGAATTCAAAGAGTTTTCCGAATACACTGGGCCAAATGGGCCTATACTTTCCAGGATTCCAGTCTTCACCGGGCTTCGGAATGAGAATTGGATCTAAAGCTTTCCATACGTTTTGGAAATATGGGTGGACCTTTGCTAGGTTCTGTAATTGTGGTGGAATTTGGGGAAGGAGAGCTTATCTAGGAATTATTCAGGGCCGAGGGGCGGTATTTTTGCCTCCAGGGCAGGCGGTTCAGATTATTTCAAAAGATAATGGCTTTGGAGGTGGGTTGTTTTGGTCTAATATGAGGTTCCTCGTAATTTTCGAGATGATGTGGATTATTTCACTCAAAAAATCTGGTAGAGTAAAGTTGATTTTCAGGAGAAAGTGGAACATTTTGGATATGTGCTTTGGAAACTTTAGCTTTTTCATCAGAAGTGTGCCAGTTGTATTTTCTTCCAACTCAAAGAATATTCTCCATTGGTATTTTCATAACCTCCACGTGCTGTAATGAACAAAACATCTGCAGAATAGTTGCAATTTTATTTCATCATAAAACTTTTATCTGTCAAACTTCTCAGCTTGCACATTTAATGTAGATTTATTCACGACCAATAGCTAAAGTCTTGATTTAATTATCTATACATGAATGTTTCTTCATTTCAAAAGATTCTTCCATGGAATCCAGCCCTATCACGTGATGTTTTCGCTATACCTTTTAGCTATAAATAAAAACAATATTGATTTGTATTTTATGCAAGAGAATAAAATTTCCATTTCAACGTATTTATAAAAAAGTGATATAATATATTCGCAATGCAAGATTTAATGTTATTGTCGTAATAAAATTTATCAATTGGTCTTAACCTTTCTTGTTAAATAATGATAAAAGTGTAACGCATCCAGTAGATAAAGATGTTATCAAAACAATTGGACATCAAACGACCCAAATCATAAATTTTCACGTCTTGTGATCAGCTAGGCAAATCTATTTACAGGGTGTAACAAGAGGGTAGGTCATAATTTGAACTCCATATTCTGGATCTAAGAATAATTCGATCAAACATAACTTTTTCAAGTAAAAATGCGTACACAGAAAAGTTGCAGCCCTTTGAAGCTTCTCAATGCGAATTAATATTTTCAGATAGGTAATTCAACTGCTGTTTGACAGATAATGAGAATTGATAAGTGACTTTCTGATGATTGAAGTGTGGGGTCGTTAATTTTGTTTTTTTACGCTGGAACATTGATATATTCATTATTTGCCACACTTTTATCATGGACAAAGATCAGTAAATGTTACATTCGCTACCAGCTCAATAACATTAATAAATTAACTTTCACAGAACCAGTGATATATTTTAGTTTATAATTGCGACCTTGATATTATCAATTAAGTGAATTAAATGTGGATAGCTGTTCACTAACTATAGTTTCTGATCTCCTAGTTTTCCACTTCATATCCAACCACAAACTGAAATTCTGTTTGTCTTTGTCCATTGATTTTCAAAGACTCTGTAAAGTGTTATAATAGAATTACCTTTGACATCAACAACACGCTTCACTAAAATGACAATTCATTTGCAGGAAACTGTGGATAAAGTGGATAACTTTACAAAGCCGTCAGCTTTTCCACCAAATAGAATTTCAGTTCGTGGTTAGATGTAGGGATGTCACTATTATCGCATATTTAACGTTGTCTTGAATGAGATTGATGTATTTATGCGATATTAATTATTTCTCCAGTCCAGAACTATGCTCTCAGGGATTATGGGCCGATGATTTCTACCATATACTACGAGGAGCAGATACGCTGAAACCGGTCTATGAGTGATATTGTCCTTTCGACTTGAAAACTGCAATGGTTGGTTCTATGTTGCAGATCTACTCAGTAATACTCACCCAATCAACTTTGAAGTATAATTCAATGACCTGTGGCATGCAGACAGGGAAGTAGTTGTTGCTTCTTGGTGAACGGTCTTTGTTATTTGATTTTCAAAGACTCAGTGAGGCGTTGTAATAGTATTCTTACGCGATCGATCTTTTTTGTTTATTTACAGCATCGGTTGTCAGGACGGTAGGTTGTATTTACTGGTTTCTAAGTCTAATACGTCGGTAAGTGATTTACTTACCGTTCAGACTTAGCCCTACATACATTCAAGTGGTCCTAAATAATATATTACTTCATTCATTACACAAAAGGAACAACAAAAAATAAGAAGATTTATATTTTTTTAATGAACAGAACTGAACAGCCAAACCAATGGTTCAATAAAACTCAAAGTCCGAACCACAGAAAATTTAATAAAAGTTCCTCAAGAGACACTTATGATGCTACTAGTTTCGGTACAATATTACCATCATCAGGCTACAATATAAACAAATGGTACACTTGATACATGAAGATCTCACAAGATTTAGTCAAAATTACTTGAACAAGAGTAATAGATATAAAATGAATGTGAAAGATAATATTATAATTAATAATACAAAATTAAGAATATTACAATTGTTGATATTAAATTGGAAAATGTTTAATATAAATTAAAAAGTTAATGAAATTGAACTAAACAGAGCTGAACAGAACAATATGAAAAGCAATAAATAGCATTGAAACAATTTCTCCAAAATGCAAATTATATTTTCAACTGATCGAGAAGAATAAATGTCACTTTTGACATTTCGTTCATTCCGAATAAATTTAAATTATTTTTCCGCAAATCGCTAGAGAATTTTGACATTCCTGTCAAAATTTCTTGAAGAAAAAGTCAGGACTT
>CAJUYI010001839.1:15890-42506 GCA_910591695.1 Galerucella pusilla
AAATAATGTAGATATTTTGATATAACCCTGTACATTCTTTAAAGTAGAGTCACAAAACAACTATCAAACCACCCGGGTTTGATATAAGAAAAATATATCAAATGAAATTATTTCATCTACAAATGGCTTAAAACCGTTGCCGTCACCATCATCGTCATCTACTTACCAGTTAACACCAAATCCACTGGACCGGCAATTTTAAGTAATTCAGAGAATGCAACAAATTGTGTTTTTAATATTAATATTCATAATAATTAATAGCTTTCGGTTAAATTTTTGTATATTATGTATGTTGAAATAAAATAAATTTTGAAAAATGGGTTGGTATACTTTTTTGTATATACGGTCGTAGAAAAAATAATGTTCCTAACTCATGCGTGTCTTTCCCGCCCTTGACCGCTTGCCCGAACTCCGCTTCGCGTCGTTCGGGTCAACTGCAGTCACGTGCGGGAAAGTATCACTTTCCGCACTTGTTAGGAAAATAACTATTTCATAATTGAGCTCAATTTCTACTTTTAATTTTATGTTGGAAAAAATTTGTTTTGCAGAGGAATGAGGGAGAAGAAAATATACTAGAAGAGTACATCAATGAAAACAATGACGAAGATCCATGCTTTCAGAAACCTTGCTCCGCTAATGAATACTGTTGTCCTGGACAAATATGTGTAGACGTGGATGGAAGTAAGTGAACGTTTTGGAAGGAGAAAGAGAAATTTTGAGTTACAGTAGATTTCTTTGAAATTTTCTTAAGTGGCGAAAGTGCTTAGGCGAATATTATATCCACAAATGCGCTTCGCCTCTATACAAGTCTCCATTTTTCGATAAATTGTGATTCATTCCTCAGCACTTCTGTCAAAATTTATTCAGTCTTGTTGAGCGTTTTTTGGGATGGGTGACACTCGCGTCGCCGTCGTCACCGACATGCTCATATGACGAGCTGCGTCTCGATTGTATCAATCTATTAATTTTCCATTCAACACAAGCGTACAATGAAATTTTGGAAAGAGTTCATTAATTCACAATAATTTCCATCTATCATAGGCGTACGTGAATTTTTTATACTAAATCGATTTAAGTATTTGTGAGAATTCTCTAATCATTTTCCTACTAGAAAATTAAATTCTTAACTGGCTGCTTTATTTGTGTTTCTTTTTCTTCCGGTGATAACTGAAACTCTCCATTACTTTTCACTCCAATTTCTGACATTAGATTATGACCAAGGGGATATCACTTTTCTGCGAAAAATGATCAGATGTCTGCAAAGTGTACCACAAAACTGATCCAAAAAATCATCAATATTCCACTTGATTGATCCATCCAAACTTCCTTCCTTGGAAACAAATAGGCGGCTCTTGAGTCACCAAAAATGACACATCATGAAAATGGAAATGAAAATTTGTACCGTATATGTATAAGTGACGTAAATAAGAGGAACTGGTGCTCCTAATAAACATACGATTGTATTTTTTTTGGAAAGGATATAGAAATTTATTATCAAACTTCAATAAGCCAAGGTACCAAGGTACCAAGGTACCAGTAGTTCGAATGCTTTTATTTCACCAAATCTCTGAAGTAACTACCTTGTATTTCGAGCTAAAGACTTATGCTTGCATTTTTTTCATAGAATGCTCTGGCAGTACCTAAGTTATGGAAAATTCAGTGAAGAATTCCAGATAAAAGTGATTAGCTTTAAACTTAATTCCAAAAATATGGTACGATGAAAATGTTCAAACCATTATCATCACGTATAAATATATGCTACGCTCTTCCCCGGAGTAACATAGTTCCGACTGTTCCAACTTCCAATGACTTTGTCACATAAATTCGGTTGATAGTACAGGGAATGAAGCTCAAAAAAAGGTAAAACCTCGCAATTTTTTCGTCCAGCATGGATTGACTTGAAATTTTAACAGGAGGTAGGTGATAGTCGAAGGTTCAAAATCTATATCGAACCGAAGGGCGCTAAACGGTTTTTAGGGGTGAAAACTACCCTTATTTGTCAAAAATTATAAAATAACATTTTAAACCTGAAAATGGGTAAGATTTGGTTTGGATAAGTTGAATAATGATTGTTTTGAGATTTGGAATACAATTTCATCATATTTCAACCCTTAAAAAGCAGCCCCTGTTACAGCTTAATGTAAAAAAGATCACGAATCCTTAAAAAAATGATTTCGCCTCTGATTGATTTGCATAAAAATTTGGGATTAGGCTCAACTCACCCTCACCCTCACCCCTAAATGTCAAAAATTGAAAAATAGCATTATAAATCTTAAGATTGGTGAAAATTGGTTTAAATTAGTGAAATGATGAATTTGTTACATTTCAAAATACAATTTTATACTTTTTCAACCCCCAAAAATCAACTGTTATTAGTGTTATATGTAAATGATGTTTCTTTCGTATTGTATTTCAAAAAAAGAACACGAAACATTTCGTATATATAACGCCCCACTGCCGAATAAACCGGTTTTGTACATTATTATGCTTCCTATACGATACCATTGGAATTTTTGGAAAAAAAAAATCGATTGGTTTTTTTAACGTATTTCCTTCATTTTTGATGATAAAAAGTTTATTCAAAAACGATTTTGTATGGTTTTTCAAGAACTACAAGGATCTGTGAGTGAAATCTCTTTAGACCCTTTCGTTTTTAAATGGGGTGAGTTTAAAGGGCTAAATGAAGGTAGTGCTCGTGCGTAAATAGACGTTTTAAACGGCTATATCTCGTCAAATATTAACTGTACACAAAATCTACTTACAGGAAAATTTTTGTCATAAAAAAGCTACAATTTCGTTTTTCAACTTTGCTTGTACCTCTAATATTTTCGGAGTTATTTTGAAAGAAAGGGTAAAAAATACAAAATTATGAAAAATAACTTTTTACTTTAAGCCATAATTTTTTGAAAACTATGAATTGGTCAAACTTCATGGACATATTAACCATACATGTACAAAGAGAATTGCACAAGGGTGAAGATCAATTTTAATTAGGGGGGTAGTTAGGGGGTTGTTTTCACCGATTTTTTTGTATAAAAAATTCAGTACTGACATTATTTTTGTCATAATTCACTCAATTTTGATGCTACAGACTTTTTTTTATTTGAAAGGTCTAATTATGCTCTTTGAAAAAGATTCTATGAGTTTTCTACGAAAAATGCACAATTTTTCCGGTATTTGACTTTGAATCTATCACATTTTGCATTTGGGAAAAAAAGCTAATCATTGATGGGCCATATATCGGTTCCTATTGGTTTTAGAAAAATTATAAAAAAAGTTTTCTGCTTGTTTTTTAAAAAGCTACAATTTTGCTTTCCACAGTTTTTTGGATAAAATGCATAATTTTCGAGTTATCCGCGAAAAACATATCAAAAACGTCGATTTTTTTCCCCAAAAAAGCGTTACTTTCAATCGCGAATAACTTAGATAATATTGATTTTACAAGAAAATGCATAAAACATTTTTTGCTTAGAATCACTTTTTCAATCGATTCCTGTGGTTAAAATTTAATGAAAAAATTTCACCCACGAGATGGGGTGGCTCGGATTTTGATCCTTGGGCTATCACCGACCTTCTGTTGAAATTTCAAGTTAATCCATGCAGGACGAAAAAATTGCCAGATGAAATGCTTCATTCCCTGTACTATGAGTTTGAGAGATAACCTGAGTAATGTTACCTTAGCTATTAATCAAGCGCGGTATTACCAACTAATGTTTAACGTGCGTTTTACTGATCCCTGTTGCTATTCGACTTTAACAACGACGCCACAGTTGATTGCAATTTTCTTTCTCTTTTTCGCAAAACCAAGACCAATTTTGCTCATCAATATTGGTGATCTGGTTGAGCCATTGCTTATAACAAAAAAATCAAGTCATTATACCTCACTACAATTTCAAAAAAATCAACTGAAACCTTCTTTGTTCTCTGGCAGTGCTTTTCGTTCAATGAATTTATTTTTCCAGTCTCCGGCTCCTGTATAAACTTTTTCGGTCGACGGGTAGGAGAGCTTTGTCGAAGAGATACGGACTGTGAATCTGGATTAGTATGTGCAGAAGCAGAAGCTGGAGTTTCGACACGAGTATGTAGGCCACCTGTTCGTCAGGACAAGCAGTATTCAGAACCATGTAATATGTCAAGTGAATGCGATATATCCAGAGGATTGTGCTGTCAGTTACAAAGACGTCACCGGCAAGCTCCAAGAAGGGTAAATTATAACTATGTATTAAGTGTTCTCAGCAATTGAACCGGTATTATCACTGTTCCTACCCTTTTCCACTCTCGCTTCATTGTGACAATAATATGTATGTAGTATGTATATACACATAGATTCGAAAGTTTTGCATCACCTTTTTCGGATGCGAAAGAATTTTTTTGCGCTAACAATTTTTTGTTGGCTTGTTTATCAATGTTTACCATCTCAATATGTTCCATATTTTTTGCAATATACAGATGTTTACAGTTTTTTTTCCATGATAACATTTTTAGTGCGATCATTTTAACATTCAAGTCATTTGATTTTTACGATTTTAAGTGCAAACATGAATCATCAAGTCATAAGTGAGATTGGCCGTGCAAGAATAGTGGCTTTAGTTGAAGAAGGTCATTCTCAAAGGTTTTTGACAAACAGAGTTGGCGTTTGGCAAAGTGATGTGTCTCGTGTATGGAACCGGTATCTCCAGACCAATTCTCTTCGTGATAGACCTAGAAGCGGTAGAAGGCGTGTTACTAATCAGCGGCAGAACCGCTATATTCACTTAACTATCCGAAGAAACCCGACCATGGCAATACCAGCACTCCAAAGAGATATAAAACATGCGTTGGGAGTTCAAGTATCGATCTCGACATTACGAAGACGAATACTTGCGACAGGTTTGAGGTGTCGCCGACCAATAAGAGTGCCCAGACTACAACCTGAGCACAGAGTTCGCCGACTACAGTGGGCTCAAGAACACGCGACCTTGCCTGAAGAATTTTGGAATTCGGTGTTTTTTTCCGACGAGACAAGGATTTGTTTGGTACAAGATAGCCATCGAATACGTGTGTGGCGGGATCCAACGAGAGTTGCTCAGCTTGCCCATGCTCGCCCCGTACCGCCCTTCAGAGGAGGAAGTGCTATGTTTTGGGCTGGTATCGTGTTAAATAATCGCACAGAATTAATTCATGTGAAGGGAACGATGACTGGTGATAGGTATCTCAGAGAGATTCTACATCCTCACGTGAGACTATGGCGCACAGCTGTTGGCAATTCCTCCGTTTTTATGGACGATAACGCCCGACCTCATCGGACCAGAGCTGTAAATGAGTATCTTGAAACTGGAGGGATCAATCGTTTGAACTGGTCTGCCCTAGCTCCTGACATTAATCCCATAGAACATGCTTGGGACATGCTTGCCAGGGCAGTGGCAGCACGCAGAAATCCACCCAGGAGTGTACAAGAGCTTGTCCATGCGGCCCAAGAAGAATAACGAAATATTCCTCAACAGAATATCAATAATTTGGTAAACAGCATGGGCAGGCGACTTCAAGCTTGCATAAATTCTAGAGGTGGAAATACTCTTTATTAAAAGTTCTTATGCAGGTTCTCACTTAACCTTTTCTTTAAAAAGAATCAATATGTATTTAATTTATTTAATTTCTAAGAATATTTTTTATGTTTAAAGCAAGTTTATTATTGGATAATAAAAAATTTTGACAAACATACACGTTTTTTTTATTGAAACTAATTATTTGATTAATTTCTGATTCATTTATAATGAACACATTTTTTTTTCGGAGATTTAGGGTGATGCAAAACTTTTGAATCTATGTGTATTTGGGTGGCATTCACTAAGACATAAGAGATCTATTGTGCCCCCTTACTTCTCTCAGTTCCTGAAGAGAGTCTCAGAAACTAGTAGTCCTATTTTCCTGATGAATTTCCGGATATCTCCTAGGTGTTGTTCAGTAATTAAGCTCTTATAATATAGTGACCACATTGTAATAACCCAACTTTTATTATAAATAAAGAATTTCCAGTATATACCTCTACTCGTTTGACAAAGATACTGTACATTGGTTTGAATGAAGATGAAAATTCAAACGAATTGAACTGTTTCATTCCATAATATTAACGATTACTTCATTTTAGAACTATCTTCAAGTGAACGATGCATACTAACCTTATAACATTAACACATTCACTGCCAGCACCGCGATTTCGATAAAAACGCCAAGACCGCCGGAGAGGCGTTCTTGTAGAGTTCTCATAGAACAGCAGAGAGATTCATCCGGTCGTCAGTATGAATTGGTTAGCCGTGTGAGAAGTTTGTTTTGTCAAGGATCAGTACAGAACCTGTCGGGCTTGGTTTTATAAGATAGTATTCGGTGACTAACTTAGAGGATTTTCATCACAATAATATGTAAAGTTTTTATGTATATTTGGTTTAAATAATATTGATTTTTACTGAACCATGTTAATTTTTCACTTTCTCAATGTATTTACAACAAAAATAATTCCATAACCTATTAAAAAAAAAATATAACGTTGACCGCCTGAGAGGCGTTGATTGGCACACAGTGATTGTAAATAGGCGGCACACGGTCAATCGCCACTCTGTGCCTTTGGCAGTAAAAGTGTTAATGATATCAACAAATTTTCAAACCCCATATTATGTATTATGGAAAGTTCTACAAGAAATATATTATGATTTTAATTTCCAGGTGTGCTCGTACTTCAAAGATCCACTTGTCTGCATCGGCCCAGTAGCATCTGATCAGATAAAAAACACTATTCAGCACACAGCCGGCGAAAAAAGATTAACCGGCTTGGGTAACTTTAAAAGACCCTTGCACTAAATATATACCAAAATTTTTTAACAAATTATACTCAGAGTGACGTACTGTTCAAATTGAGAAATGTAGTGTTTCTATAACGGACTGACATGACATTACGAGACTTACAAATCTTGCAATTTGGATTTTGGAATGAAAAATATTTCAATCCATTTTGACTTCGTTAAAGGGTCGTAGTATATTATTGTTAAGGAAAATATGTAGCTTTTTTGCGAATTTTCCTTTTGTCTAATGACATTCAATAAAGTCTATAGTGGTGTCTATAAACAGTGAAACATTTGCCAGATTTGTTCGTCTGTTTTTTTGATATAAGTGTACGTGTCTAACATTAAATTCAAACTTGATGCGAATTACTACCACTCTATCAAATGATCTCTTTCACTTTGAGCCCTCCAAAGTAGTTCGTATCACGTGTGTGTGTAAGAAAACGTTCATCAACAAGTTGTCGCTATAGTCAAAAAGTGAAGAACTCATTCCTCAATCTACAACTAATTGTAGAATTGTGCAATTTGGACGAAATTCATTTGATGTGAATATTAATATTCGTGTGTAGCAGTTCACGCACTTATTGCGTGTTTTATTTTTCGTTCAACAACCAAAAAAATTAACACCAATAACCGTCGTAATTAAATTCATGTTGATAATTCTTAAATTAACAGCATATATAACGTTATCACTGTTATAGTGTTACATAACATGTAATTAATTATTGAACCAGTTATCGGGTTACTGAAGGCGCTATAATCATAGGTATCTTCACCAAACTTAATTATAACGGCTCAATAGTTCCTTAGATGGGCTGTGAATACACCAGCCACATATTCATACAGTTTTTCTTGAAATTGTGAAACAGTATTCACCTTAGTCACATGAAACTACAATTGTTTGGCAGTTGTACGAAAAATGGAAGCTTTTAACTTTTCGAATGGAGCACATTGATCAACGTTTTCATTACAATCAGTCGTCTTTAGCTCTGATAAACATTTGAGAAGAATACGTTGTTTCATGTAAACATGTTCATTGGCTGGGGTGTTTAATATTAAGCACAATATTTCAATCAATGTTATTTGGCCTAGGCATTAATGAACGAGACAGATAAAAAGTAGTTTTATAGAAAAATTAAAAAAACGCATACCGTTGCGTTCATAAATATCTCAAATACTTCTTTGTATAGAACGCACAGATTATATTTTACAGACTAACTTAATTAACTCTTTAACTTCTAACTGTGATGATTTGATGTGAGTGCAGTCCAAAGTCTCTTTTGACGATTTTTGTAACGTGTTCTTATTTCAACAATTACTCACCATTTGATTTTAATGATATGTTGAGGAATGTATTTCACCACATACCCCCAGCAGCAGTGAGGTGCTGTTGTAAAAGGGTTAAAATTTAATTATATAGGTTTATTATGTCTAGATAATCTTATCAGTTATTTGAATCAAAATTAGATTATATTGGTAGGTACTGTTTATTTTTTGTGAACAATATAAACTTCAAATTTGAAGCCTCAAAAAGCTGGACCTGAAAAGTTGAAGTGTATTTGTAGAGAAAAATGCACTTAGTTAGTGCACTTAGTCAAACTATTCAAAATTTCAGATAATTTTTCAGTATATACAGCTGAAGCACTAGCTCTGAGAGAAGCTACACTGGTGTAGTTTGAATTCATTTCAAAACGTGGTCATCATGTCGGATTCTAAATCTGTTTTGCAAGCAATAGAGAGTTCTCCATCAAAATGTTTCAGGCAACATCTTATTTTTGAAATTAAGCGGTTGCTATATGACTTAAAAATAGTGGGAAGAAAATTCATCTTATCTGGGTGAAAGGACATTGTGGGATAGATGGAAATGAAAGAGTGGACTATGAAGCAAAAGCGGCAAGTAGAATATCTAAGTTAACTAAAACCCAATCATTTTCGGACTTAATAAATAGCCACAAAGAATTAGCCCTCACATGTTGGAAAAACTATTATCAATGTATTGCAAAAACAAACAGCAATCAGTATTTCCATTTATATCCGCAACTCCCCAGTAAAAGTAACCTCTTAAATTTAGATTATAGCAAAAGACATCAGGGAATTCTCACACGTTTGAAAGTGAATCATGGACGTTTTCGGGCTCATCTACACAAAATAGGTATTTTCAACACACCTTTTTGTACTTGCGATAATATATCAATAGCTGATCTCAACCATTTTTTTTGCATGTGAGGATCGACTGACAGAAAGAACAGAATATAATTCTCTCATAGCCTACAACTTTCCCATGCCTGTTAATTTATGTTCACTTCTGGCAAAACACGAAAAGGCTATTTTTGACCTACTTATACGTTTTGTTAATGATGCGAGACTGGAAATATAGAATTTTCCTCCAGATTGATATCTAAACTTTCTCTACTCCCTGTGGTTAATGGACACCGTCCGAGACCATCTCTCTCATACACACACACACAACAGCTGAAGCCACAGCCAAGCACTGTTCACATTTTACCCAAAACCTTCATGTTATCTTGTCCCTGGTCCGTCCACATTCCTCACAACGTACCCTATTTCCTCTTTCCTCGGAAATGCTTTCTTCAATTTTGATGGTATTCCTAGTAGTAACTTCACCCACCATCTGATTTCCACCCATGCAGAATAATTTTGCGATTTGAACTGAAAACCAAGCCGAATTTGTTTAAAAAATGTACTGTCCAAGTTTTTTTTGTACCCTAATGAAGAGATCCATCCATCCTATGAAAGTCTTATTCACAATATTTGGAACTGTATATAAAACATAGAGCGAATGAAGTGGTTCATTTGAACACTTAATTATTTTACAAAACCACTAGGTACAGCTTAACTCCCTGAAGAAAAGTTCACCTTGCACAGATTTGTGTTTTTTGCTGCATTTTTCGTGACATTGACATTCAGACTACGTCAACTCTCACTCTAACAGATAAATATCTTTAATTCAGACAACAATATTTGTACAAAGCTTTCGGTGAACTACACAAAAAACTATATATGGTAGTTTTATAGGTGAAACTATTTTTGATGAAAACATGGAATAGTTAAATCTCTCAGCAGTGAACTATGTGAAATAAGCGGCACTATTTGATTCAAAAGAGACTTTGGCTATTTAGAATAAGGTGAAAATTTAAATGAGGATAAATACGAGATTGATACATATCATACTATACATATCATATTAAATCTATATTGATGTTATTCTTCATATTTACAACTAATATTTAATAAATGTCTACTAGCAAAGAATTGATTTTTTTGACCTTTACTACCAGCACAACCGTCAACCTGTACTCCTCCCTGGATAAATGAGAAGATCCTAAGTAGAATGGCACCTCATCATAGGTACAAGGTGTTTAGACTTTCAGGTCAAAAACATTTTTGCATCTATATTTCGAAAATTGAGCTTTACATTGAAATTTCAACTTCAATATTGCTACAAAAGAATCGACCTACCACACCCAAAAATAAAAATCTTTTTAATAACGGTAAAATTATGGTAGCCGGATTTTTTCGACGGCAAGTGTATGTGGGTACTATTGATTCAAATTTTTCAAATCGCCTTTGAAGAAGGTATCTTTAAAAATCACCGAAACATTTTTTTGAAAGCATTGTTAAGAATTGACGTCAGATTTTTTTTGTTTGACTGAAAACGGGTGCCATGTAATGGTAATTTGAATTTTGGAAATAAATTAAAAGTCTAATGGTTGTTTGATGAGTTTTTGTGCAGAAGCCATTCAAAGCATGATACACTTACTGACGGTATGCGGATTTCTACTCCAAATTGCGTCCGAGCCGCGCAGTTACGTCACGCGGGAACCAGAAATTTACACCCACCTCTCACCAGTCTTTCGATTCATTGTGTTTGCATGCAATACAAGGTGTTGTTAGCTTAAATTTCAATTTCACTTGAGTTGATTCGTTTATATGGAATTTTATTAGCCACCAATTTACTGTTATTGATCTTATTTTTAATATTGTTTTATAATATGAGGCTATTTTTGTTTTTTATATACGATTGAGGGATATTAATAGGAATATCAAAACTGCCTGAAAAAACTGGACAAGAATGTGCCAAAATTTAAAAATTTCAAAAAATTATTGTAAATATAAGCTTCGTTCTACTCCTATACTACAAGTGATTGATTAAATGCCAATTTTCAGTTTCATAATGATACTTATTGTAACACTTGTTTTTCATAACCTCAAACATCTCTAGCCAATTTAAACTGCTAACAATGAGCACAATACACAAAACAGAACTAGATAATATAAAAAAACTAAATAAAAAAATTGAGTTTATGTGGGTCCCATCCCATGTAGGTATTCGTGGCAATGAAGAGGCAGATCTTCTAGCGCGGCAAGCTTCCACAAGTGAAAGATCGGTGAATGTGCCAAATGTTGTACCTAGCGATTTTAAAGGCTACATGAAACAAAAAGTGCTTAGTGCGTGGCAAAATGACTGGGAAATGTCCAACTTTAAGCTCCGCGACGTGAAACCGTGGCGACAAAAAACTGGACTCAGAGAGGACCAAGTGAAAATCAATCGACTCCGATTGGGGCACACCAATTTGACCCATAATTTTTTTATAGCAAAGGAAGACAAACCAACCTGCAATATATGTAACAAAGACTTGACTCCTTTATTCTGGTGTGCGACAAACCCAAGTAGCCGAGCAGTTCGGAGTCTCGCAAAGCGTCATAAACTCCCCTTTCCATTGAAGTTTATGGGAAGAAGGCGGGAAGAAAAATATTTTTTTGTTTGTTGTTTGTTTGTAGGGTAATCATTAAGCATCTCCGATGCTAATCTTTTATCTTCAGTATATTGCAAAAGTATTCAGTCGAATACCAAATACCAAATACACAAATGTATTCGAATAGTATTTAAATACCAGCCTAATGTATTCTGAATAGGAATGGGATTCAGAATACTGAGTATTCGGATACTACCCAAGTCTGCTAGTATGTGAAACTCCCAATCTGGCAAATACAAAGAGTTCTAAGAGAAAATTTATGTATTTCATAAAATGAATTTACCCAGGCGAAACTCGCGACAAGAGTCAGGGTAATGCATTTTATTGGTGAAGGTGAGAGAATTTTGCGAGACCTGTAATTTGGTGTACAGAATTCAAAATAATGCAATCGATATATTTTATGTAATAGTGCAATAAAAGTTGATGAATGAATAATACGATATCAATTATTTTATTACTTTCCAGAATGATTTATTGAGTGCAATAAATTATAGCGATTACTCCACGTGAGACAATATTCTATTGAAACTCTGAACATTTATTTATTTATCGTAAGTCTAATGAAAAAAATCCTATGATACTGGATGACCATTTGAATTCCCACACAACTTGGAAACCGACTTAGATACCGAGAAGCAGTTTTGACCGAACGACTATACTACTTCTACTTCTACTAAATGTGCAGGCGAGCCTTGTCCTGGACAACTCAAACCAATGTTCCGACCGTGAGGCCACTGGCGGGCCCGTTGTGACATTCCTGCTACCTAGACATCCATGAAACCGAGCCCTTCAATAAAGGCCACAACCTTTTTCAATGGATGTCTGCTTGTGTCTCCAGGGGCCATAACAGGGACTCCGAAGATTCGCCTGCGTAGTACAGCCCAGTGTGGACACTCTAAGAGAACATGGACTGACGTTTCGTCAGTCATGCCGCAACCCCTACATAGGGAACTTTCCTCTACTCCTAAGTTGTGGAGGTGTTTCCTCATACAGCAGTGCCCTGTTAGGAGTCCTGCTATCTTCCTTAGCCTACTCCTTGGTAGTTCATCGGCTGCCCTGGCGTGTCCATCAGTCCATCCCTTCAGTAGAAGTTTGGATTGTCTAGGACCCTGGATTGTCTAGGACCCTGCAGAGCATTCCAATGAGCGAGGTGCTGATTCCTCAGCCACTTCTTCGTCTCCTTGCGTATTTTTTGTTTTGTTAGGCCCAAGGTCGGGCCCGGGCCGCAGAAAGGAGCTGCCGTGCCTTCCGCACCCAGTGCATCCGCCATCTCGTTGCCTTCAAAACCAGAGTGGGCTGGAATCCATTCTAGCCGCACCACGTTCCGCCTTGCAAGATTAGCAAGTCGTTCTCGACATTCGTTAGCAAGTCCTGAGTTGGCTGGTATACCATACCTTTTCAACTAAAGGATCGCACTTAGAGTGCCTCACATGCTTCTTCATAAATACTTTGCCAGAATTCATTAGCCATGAAGGTATTGCAATGCCATTTGGGGATTTTCTTGGATGAATAAACATTCTTTCATGCGGTGTAGTATTTGTAGCTGTGCACAAGAGTGAACGAATAGAATGGAGGACGACGTCAAGTACTTCTTCCCATTGATCAGATTTGAAATTTCTTGACTAAAGGGCCAAAAGAATAGTTTTCCAAATAATTCGAAATATTGTTGAATAAGCGTACGAGGATACACAGTAGTTTAAAATGGAACAATATATTCCTTGCAGTAATAATGACAGCAGTCTTTGTATAATCAATTTAATGATCCTTGAAATTACTGACTCATGTAGGTGCAGTGAAATGTATTAACGATAACAGTTAGCTCAACCTGAATCCAAAATAACATTTTTATAGATAGTATATAAAGATAATTGAATGATTTATAGATAATTTCCACGAATATAAACGTACAAATTCGTTTCTCGGTACAGTCTAGTTTTTGGAAATCATGTGGTTCAACATAGAATTTTCGGTAGCTTGTTTACTCATTATAACAAAAGTAAGTTTTTTTTTTACTCAGGAATAAACTGCATCAACCACTTTGTGTTATGTTCACAGTTACATTTAGGCAATTTGTAAAATTGATAACTGAAACTGTAGATTTATTTATGGTGGAAATAATGTTTTTATTGTGGTGTACGAAAATCTCACGAGTGGACGAAGTTCACGAGTCTGGACCGATCTCCTATGATTCTACTATCAAGTGTAACAAACGGCGTATAGTTTCATATAGTGCTGGAACCGATGGTGGCATGATAAACTATCGTTCTGAATGGGTTTGCTGATGTTTCAAATCGCGACACTTTTTTCCCCATGATTAATCTTGAACTTATCTGAGGGCATGCTGAAAATTTCAGTCCTGTCTGATTTTCAGGTAGAATGAGAATTCTTACCCGCTTTCAAAGTTCATTTGTAGACTCGTGTCGATAGCATAAACTTCCACTTGAGTTGCAGATGCGAATTGATAGAGGTTGCGTAAGTTTTTCACCTGGACTAAGCGTCGGTTTTTTATCCTTCGGCATACTACATGAGTGTTCCATCTTCACTGCAAATATCCGTTCCATCCGTTCCATCCGTTCACCCAAAAACGGTGATAGGGGTCATTTTCGAGGCGACTTTTCTCCAATCAGGAGTATTATGGTGGTGGATTAATGTATTTTTGATTTATTCAAACAGCACAAACTGGTTTTATGACTCAATTATAATTATAGCTTTTTTATTCATAGTCACTGTTAGCTTCGACCTTAGTAGAAATACTCAATGATGACGATGATTTGATAGTCGAGCTGGTAAATCCCTCAGGAAAAATTCGTGGACATGTTTTACAAACTGGAAAAGGAAATGATTACTATGCGTTCCAGGATATCCCATATGCTAAGCCGCCAGTTGGGGAAAATAGATTTAAGGTGAGTTATATACATAGATTCAAAAGTTTTGCATCACCCTAAATCTCCGAAAAAAAAATGTGTTCATTATAAATGGATCAGAGATTAATCAAATAATTAGTTTCAAAAAAAAAAAACGTGTATATTTGTCAAAAATTTTTATTATCCAATAATAAACTTGCTTTCAACATAAAAAGTATTCTTAGAAAATAAATATAAATTGATTCTTTTTAAAGAAAAGGTTAAGTGAGAACCTGCATGAGAACTTTTAATAAAGAGTATTTCCATCTTTAGAATTTATGCAAGCTTTAAGTCGTCTGCCCACGCTGTTTACCAAATTATTGATATTCTGTTGAGGAATATTTCGCCATTCTTCTTGGGCCGCATGAACAAGCTCTTGTACACTCCTGGGTGGATTTCTGCGTGCTGCCATTGCCCTGGCAAGCATGTCCCAAGCATGTTCTATGGGATTCATGTCAGGAGATAGGGCAGGCCAGTTCAAACGATTGATCCCTTCAGTTTCAAGATACTCATTTACAGCTCTGGTCCGATGAGGTCGGGCGTTATCGTCCATAAAAACGAAGGAATTGCCAACAGCTGCGCGCCATAGTCTCACGAGAGGATGTAGAATATCTCTGAGATACCTATCACCAGTCATCGTTCCCTCCACATGGATTAATTCTGTGCTATCATTTAACATGATACCAGTCCAAAACATAGCACTTCCCCCTTTAAAGGGCGGCACGGGGCGAGCATGGGCAAGCTGAGCAGCTCTCGTTGGATCCCGCCACACACGTATTCGATGGCTATCTTGTACCAAACAAATCCTTGTCTCGTCGGAAAAAAACACCGAATTCCAAAATTCTTCAGGCAAGGCCGCGTGTTCTTGAGGCCACTGTAGTCGGCGAACTCTGTGCTCAGGTTGAAGTCTGGGCACTCTTAATGGTCGGCGACACCTCAAACCTGTCGCAAGTATTCGTCTTCGTAATGTCGAGATCGATACTTGAACTCCCAACGCATGTCTCAAATCTCTTTGGAGTGCTGGTATTGCCATGGTCAGGTTTCTTCGGATAGTTAAGTGGATATAGCGGTTCTGCCACTGATTAGTAACACGCCTTCTACCGCTTCCAGGTCTATCACGAAGAGAATTGGTCTGGAGATACCGGTTCCATACACGAGACACATCACTTTGCCAAACGCCAACTCTGTTTGCCACGAACCTTTGAGAATGACCTTCTTCAACTAAAGCCACTATTCTTGCACGAACAATCTCACTTATGACTTGACGATTCATGTTTGCACTTAAAATCGTAAAAATCAAATGCCTTGAATGTTAAAATGATCGCACTAAAAATGTCATCTTACAAAAAAAACTGTAAACATCTGTATATTGCAAAAAATATGGAACATATTGAAATGGTAAACATTGATAAACAAGCCAACAAAAAGTTGTCAGCGCAAAAAAATTCCTTCGCATCCGAAGAAGGTGATGCAAAACTTTTGAATATGGTACTAATCGCTATTTCAGCTACCACAACCTTTAGAACCATGGAGCGACGTTTTGGATACTGTCGATAACGTCAAATCTTGTCCACAAAGCTTTGGAGATATGGGAGATAGTGGGACTGAAGATTGTTTGGTCTTGAATGTATACACCCCATTGGTAAGTTTTTTGCAAGTATGACCAGGACACTCCTTAGTAGTTATCAGGACTGACTTATCTTATCTTTGGTATCAGTAACAGCAAACCGTGATAGATTGAGGAGTACAGGGTGTCACACGACTAGAGAGATTGGAAATAATTATAATACCTAATATAAATATTTTTTTCACCTACACTTTCCATTTATGACGTCAAAAAATATGCAATTGTGGTGTTCATAAGCGGATGAAATTTGTCCAATTTCCAATAACCTATTTAATAGAAAACAATTTCCAAATCCCAACTTTAATTCGTTAACATTTTATATCGAGTAGATGATATAATTATTTTCAGTTTGTCCTTTTGATACGAAGACCTAAGACACCCTGTATATAATCACTGGAAAAATTTCAAGCCAAAGGACAAAGTATGTTACTTATGAACAATGGCTACAACCAATAAATTACTGATGATTATGTTTCAAACTGGAATACACGTGGAATGTCACCAATTATTGGTGGTTAAGCAAAAACTACTATTCTTGAATGAGAAAGTTTAATTTTCAAATATTACCCACATTGGAATGAATAAAAAACTAAATTCAAGTGAAAATTAAGTGAAAGTTGTGAATTGAATAGAATGAGTTTATTTTGTTCAATACTCAATAAGCCGAGCCCTGATCATAAGGGTTTGCTGAAGCAAATGTCAATGAAGAATAGTAGAAGTCCTGAAAGTAATTAGCATGCATTTCACAGATGATCATCCAAATTTTGGCGGTTCCATTGAATCAAAGATATTTGAACTGTACAGGAAAAGATTTCGCCTTAGCGAGATTTGGCTGGTTCCAATCAGTTTTAATTTGTTATTGCTCCTTGCCTTCCTGACATGTTTTGAGAAATTTAATTAAACAATACTTGCCAACCTTATGTTGACAAGTGAGATGGAAATTCCTTTTAAAATAAAGGTAAAATAAAAATGCGGACACTAATAACTATTCTATTAGAAATCTTGTAGCTGGAACAATTAATAATTCAACGAAATGAAGTACCAAACTTGAAAAGTGGATAAGGCAACAGCGCTTACCATCATGCAAAACCCGGCCTCTGCGAGTACGCGGGAAAACGAACAATATGTTGATTTTAATTAGAATTACAGGTATAAATACATTACCGATAGTCATCGGGTGATCACTACACACTATATCATGCACATTTTAGTTATTGAAAGTAAATTAGTTGAAAGATTAAGTTTGAACAGTTAAAATTGAAAATAAACGAGGAACCTTCGGAGGAGATACCATCACTACCAGGGTTGAGCTTACACTGCTGGCTTTCGTTGGCGCTATTTTAGCGGCAAGTGAGTCGGACGGTACCGATTGGTTAGGAGAGCATTCACAAAAGGCGCGCAGTTTTAAAAATTGGAATTTATGCCTTAATGTAGAATTAAGGTACAGTGTAGGAATTTATGGGAAATTCCTACACTCACAATATTCAGTTATTTGGGAAAAATCATTTTCTATCAATTAACTCTCGATAAATAAATTATGTGTGTAATATATTCAAACCAACCATGCAATTTTATTTTTTAGAAGCCTGGTTCCAACGCTTTGCTACCTGTTTTCTTCTTGATCCATGGTGGGGGATATTTAGTAGGTTCTGGAAGCTTAGACAGTTTCAATCCTCAATATTTCATAGATCAGGAGATTATTGTTGTAACAATAAATTACAGATTGGGAGCATTAGGTAATCAAATGCAATAAACATTATTTTTTGCTTCACATTACATTTATCTGTTTATTTCGGTTTTGAAATTAGGTGGATCACTCGAGAGCTTATTCAATAGATTTAGCTCCACTTTTGTGACAGTAATGGTTATTTACGTAACTGGTTATGGAAAGTGCGATATTGTTGAACAAGCGTAATATTTGCAAAAACGAGCGCTAGAGAGTTCTGCAGCAGCAGTTCTCCATCGCTGTCAACCCTCACCGTTCTTGATACTTAATATACTATATTTATGACATCGCATTCCACTCTGTTTCGTTCAAGGAGGTCTTCCAAAAACTTGGGTGAGCAGGGTCAACATTTTTCTCATAAAAGTAGTGAAGTCAACGTTTCACTGACTATTGAAGAAAAACCGAGGTACAGGGACAATGTACAGTACAGAAAATATTGGTGGAATACCAGGACTTTTGAACAATTGTGATGAGTGAATTGAATATGCTGTTCGAGGAATAAGAATGAGCTATCTGTATTGGATAAAATTTCGCAAACTTTGTTGAAACGTTCAGACCTTCTTGAAAAAAATTACTGTGTGTACCTACCCATTTGGAAGGTCAAATGTACTATTCATTTATATATATTGTTTATGTTTATTGATAGAACATGACGATATCTATCAATGGAGGTAATATTGAGGTATGGGAGATATAGAAAAATATAGAAAAAAACGGATATGGTAAAAGGAGAAATCTGTAATTTTCTTCAGGCATAAACCAGACTGAGAAATAAATCCATTCGAAATTATACAAATTATCAAAAACGTGAGAAAATCAAGTTCAACGCTGAATGAGCAGTATGTGATTTATTGAGGTTACATTTAATACAAATCGACCTAGGAATATGCTTGGCTAATTTCTCCGTCCATCAAGGCATATCTAATACATTTGGCACACGACTATTGACTGCTTTTTCGGCACACATCCTTCAGTAACTAACCTGGTAACTTATAGTGGTTTGAATAAGGCTTTCGAAAGAACTCCTCCTGGTTATTAAATGAACTATTTATTCAAGCCGTCTTTTCATTTCATTATTATCGAATCCCAAAGTAGATTCATTTCGTAATAGATTGTTACTAGTCAATTTGTTTTGTTGCATACTGTTTGAGGTTAGGTACCGCTATGAAGTAGACTCTCATTTATTCCATTTATTATATATAGGTTTTTTGACGATGGATGATGAGAATTTACCAGGGAATTTGGGATTAAAAGATCAGCATTTTGCGTTGAAATGGACCAGGGATAATATCCATTTATTCAATGGAGATCCCAACCAAATTACAATACATGGAGGGAGTGCTGGTAGTATGTCGTCGGGTCATCATTTTATTAGTGAACAAACTAAAGGTAAATGTGTATACAATTTTTTTTTCACACAATGATGATCCGAATGGAATGAGTTCAATATTACGGATACTACAGTGTAATCATTGTTATGGATAAGTTTTTCACGATTCGTCACAATGAATACAAAATTCCACAATAATCAGAAACTGAACAGAAAAATTGATTTCATTGGTAGAAAATTGGAAGAGAATCAAATTAGCCTTAATTTTGTCAAATAGTTCATAAGGTTTTCAGAGTGCTGTACAAATTTTTTAATTTTTTTGTAAGCATTTTATTGTGTTCATTATTTTTATCCATTTTATAACAATCACATTTTTGAATAGAGAATGAGAAGACCTTTCAAACGATATATTATATAAAACCCAAACTCTCCATCAAAAAACTTGAGTATTCTAACTGTCACCCAATGAGGGTTGAAGGTAGGTTAGAGAATGGTATCCTCTCTGTATGGCATTTTTCCAATGGATTAAAAGTATTATATTATTTTATCTATAGGCTGGATTAAAGGAGTGATAGCACAAAGTGGTTCTGCATTTGGTACTATTACAATCCAACCATATTTCAAAGAATTTGCTCTTCAACTTGGAAAGGGTCTGGATCCTAATTTTTCCTCGAACAAATCTGAAGATTTACTGAAAATCTTGATGCAGTCTTCGACAGAAGATATACTTAGAGTACAGTCAGAGGTGAGTGAAATTTCCAAAGATTATCCGTGTTCAAATAGTGAGAGACTGACAGTGGTCTTTTATAAAGCGTTTATTATTTACTGAAAACCCTGTGAATAGAACAACCACTTGAAAAAAACGTCTAACCACATATGAATAGCAGAATAATGTTGACACCGAAAGTGCTTACAGCAACAAAAAATTAAATCAACCACATCACATGTGACAGAGGGAAGGATGGTGATTGAGAGAGATTCATCTAAAATCACTGAGATTTCGAAACTTTGAATTTTATGCCCAATTGTAATTAATAGGTCTCCAAAATGGACATTTTAACTTTGGAGTTAATTTATCAAAGGTAAAACCACGAGTGCTTCAAATTTTATCGATAATTTTTTCTTTTCCACGAAAACTTGTTTATTTGGCAAAAATATGAAAAAATATGATAAAATCACGAGTCCTTTAGGACGAGGGATCTAAATTCGGTTTGTTTGAATGTTTTTGCCTCAAATAAACAAGTTTGAGTGATGAAAATGAAAAATGTTGTGATGAAATTTGGAGAACGAGTTGTATTTGGGAAGATTATTTTTTTCATAAATTTTTTTCATCAATTATTGTGGAGTGAAATTTTGAATTAAAAGTTCAATATTCTCTTGGATGATGGCACTGAATCGGTTTGTGTTCATTTTTCAAAAAACTTCGAAGCACTTTTAGTTGTCAATAATGACAAATTCAAAGTACTGTTTTGACGTTTCAATGCAAACAAGGTATTATCGATGAGGAAGCAGAATTATCAGTATAATACCGAATGATTGGCTAGAATCATGTATTGCTATTGGTTAAAACCACCAAAATGTCAGATTTTGACAACTGAAAAAATAATCGAAGTGAAATCTTCTCATACAAATTTCTGCTCTATTGCAAAATCTTCTTTCAGCTCATTGATTCCGTGATCGACTTGATATGGAAGCCAATAATTGAGTCCGAAGCCAATGAAGATGCTTTTTTGACGGGACCTCTACACAATCGTATATTGACTGGACAATTCAATACAGTGCCCCTCATGATTGGATTTAATTCCGAAGAATATCTGTTTTTCGTTGAAGGTAAATCATATCATACTCAAACTTGAAAACGATGAAAATATATAATTTATGTACCTACATAAGAAGTCGAACATTTTCTTGTCACTGGTGACTCATACTGAAATATTAAACACAGTTTAAGCAATGGTCCCTATGCTCATCATTGAACTCGAACATCCAAATATTAATCTAGTTTTCCAAATGTAATCAAATAACTACCACGTTCAGTTGAAAATGTGTTCATGTCTGTAGAAATGTTTCACTCCAATTGTCAAAGTGACTTTGCTCGCCAGCTTTAGTTATTTGAAATTTTCAACTCTAAATACTAGATACTGTCCATATTATTGTAATGAAAACCTTTCAATAACTAAGGCTTTATTATTCACAAAACTAATGTTGAATTAGAATTCATGAAATGTCAAAATTACCAAGCGTCATTTAGACAACTTAACATCATAGTAATACTACATTCTTCCACCCTTCAAATAGTAGTCCTTGAATCGTTCAGGCAGTCGACGTTCCCTGCACACTGTTTTGTGGTTCCCTGGTTGAACGATGAAGAGTATTTTCTTGAGAAGAACTATTAGGAGTAGAACAATCTTCGGAAGTAGGAGAGTCTAAGCTACTTTCATCAGCAGATGGGTCTCCAGGTTTTTCACCTTTTTTTTCACCAATTTCGAATTTCCTACGACGTGCATTTCTAAGATACTCAGAGTTTTTCTCAAGCATTGGAAGTGTTTAGTTCCAGGCCCGCATACTCCTATATCAGTTCCATTTATTGCTTATGAGCCCATTGAATAACATCCTCGCCAAGTTTGATGATGGTGTTGGAATCCCATTTCTTCCAGTTGCTGAACTCAGTATGAAATTTCTCCGAAAAGTTATATTTTTTCATCATATTAAGATATTTTCAAGAAGCAGGAAGGTCGTTTTATCTCAATTATTATTTTTGTTCTTTCTCTTTCAGGCTAGTCTACCAATTTTGGAAAGGTTGTGTCTTGTAGCCAATAAGCTAGTCCTATTACTCATTATGACTATGTCTATGACATGATCCACAACTTTAGTGCTTCATACTTCACTCATTTGTACAATACTTGCATTATGATTTATAATTATTCTAGGATATACTGATGAACAGTTTGCCGCTGAGTCAAAAATATATGATGACGACGCTCGAATGCTCATCCCTGAATCATTGAATGTAGCTGAAGAGAATAGAGAGCAAGCAGGACAAGATTTGAAGGCGTTGTATACTTCTTCATCCTTCGTGAAGGACAAGGCAGCTTATATTCGGGTAGGTGATTGGATAATTATAACTTAAATGCTATTAGCTGCATCTAGAGTTTATATAATAGCCTTCTTGGTGCGCGTCATCGCTTGTTAATGTCCTTCTAACACATTACGTTGGAAGAAATGGGAAGAGAGGCAGGTATGTGACTAATTCTAATCAAAATATCACAATAATGAACCGTTTAAATATATGTTCTAATATATGTATTTTTTTTTTCAGTATAGTAGCGATACATACTTTGTTCGATCAATAGTTAAACTAGCCGAGGACGCTTCTCAATATGTTCCTGTATATTTATATGAATTTTCGTGGAATGAGGATCCCGAAAAATATTCAGGTAATACCGGGATGGAGGTATTTTGTTTTGGTTTCAAATATGAGATGGTGTGTATAAGAGCCGAAAGCTGTGCATTAATTGACAAAATGTTCTTACGCGTAACATTGTTCTACCTACTATTTTTTAATTATAGGTGTTCCGCACGGTACAGAAGTCGAATATTTGTGGAGTTCTCCTACCGAGGCTATGGATAATCCAGTGAATGAAACACTTAGAACAGCTTTGGTCAAATTGTACTGCAACTTCATTAAAACACAGTAAGCGCTCATTTCATTTTAATACCTATTGAACTACAGTGGAATTTCCCAATATCGACCATTTTAGAGGAAGCATATACACATATAGAATGAAGTTGAGGTTATTGGAAAGAAGTTTTTTCCACTACATTTATATTTCAAACAGGATTTATACTGACACTGACACTTCTGTCAAATTTACTGATAGCACAAAAGTGTATACAACAAACGACTAAATTCAAGGCAACTAGATGATTACGTAGCTGGAAAAAATGTTAAAATGAAAACCCCATTTATAAAGCATTTGTCAGTTACACACGCTTTTGGGTGTTATAATGAAAGTCCCATATAAAAAGCGTTGTCCATTTACGCACGCTTTTTAACGTATGTATAATGGATTATTTCACACATTTTTTTTGGTTGTGAATGCGTAATTTTGAAGGTGGTCGTGGATAGGTGAACTGTCGTTATTGGATTAGTTTCCGTATTAAAATTTTTCAAATATGATTTATCATCAATTGATAATTTAACAATTTCTTACAGAAACCCCACTCCAGAAACCGATGAAGATATTCAAAACATTATTTGGCCCCAAGTTGAACCTCATGCTGTGAGATATTTGAATATAAACGAAACATTCGAAATTTTGGAAAATCCAAGAAAATATTATGAAATGAGGAATATTTTAGACAACGTCATACAACCACCTTTAAATGTCTATTAAAGTCAAAGGATTTCCGTCTTCGCCATAATTTCAAGAGATTTGAATTCGATGATAAATATTGTTGTAGATATTACCTGTAAATATATGTGTTATCAGTCTAGAAGTACCGAATATTGAAATCTGTAATAAAATCTACAAAATAACTAATTTTTTTTAACTTTTATTCTTTGACAACCCTTGATAACTGTTTCTGATTATTCACTACTTGATCACATAACAACAAAATATTAATTTACATGGCTGAAATGAAAATATTACAGCCGTAACAAATATGTAGTTTGCTTTTATCAAGAAATAGTAGGTACATTGTTTACCGGGTAGGAAAAGCTTAACATTCCTGGAAGACTTTTGAATTGTATTTTTTTTTTTTGGGCATAATAGGAGCCAGCTCCTCTGCCCTCATTTATTTGTAATAATAATAATAATAATAATAATAATAAGATTGCTAAGTCGAGGCGCAAGCCGAGACTTAGCAACACAGAGTCCAGGAATGTGGCTTTTCCTACGAGGTAAACATACTATTTTTCCGCAAATCGTTTAAAATTCGACAGATATTGATTGATTTAAAAAAAAACGCGATAATTTTATTCCCAAATAAATGGTGCTTTGTACGAAAATGCATACAGACGTTTTATGGATTATCGCATGAGTAAAAATACGAGTTCTTTCTCAAAAAATGTTGTGATGGCATACTTCCTAGACCTTTGTTTAAAGATGAAATCTTCAACATTATGGGCCAATTATTCAATGCTGAAGTCAACCCTTGCACTTAAACACAATGTAGATATATCTAAATACTCAAAACTTCGTTCTTTATTGAAACGGCAAGCTCAAGGTTATAGAGCAAAGAAATCTAAGATTTTAACGAAGGAAGAAATTGAAAAATTTATCCAGGAAGCTACAGATAAAGAAAATTTAATGATTAAGGTAATTTACAAGGTTTTAATTTCTATTTAGATTATAGCTTTATTTATTTTTTAGGTGGCTGTAATATTTGGTATTTCTGGGGCCTGTAGAATGGATGAGTTAGTCCGAATGACGATATAGAAGACTTAGAATCTAAGCTTTTAATCAGCATACCTGATTCGAAAACCAACAAACCAAGATCATTTGTAATTAATCAGATCTACTTGAATGTTTATCGAAAGTATGTTTCGTTAAGACCAGAAAATATGAACAGTGACCGATTTTTCTTTAAATATCAAAGCGGAAAGGGTTGTAGACAAGTGGTAGGAATTCATCAATTTAGAAAAATGCCCAAAATAGTTGCTACTCATTTGAACTTGGTAAATCCGACAGAATATACTGGTCACTGCTTTCGTCGGTCTTCTGCATCAATATTGGTTGACTCTGGTGCCGACATAACTAGTTTAAAGAGGCATGGCGGATGGAAGTCATCAAACGTTGCTGAAGGATATATCGAAGAATCGCTTAACAATAAGGTTGAGGTGGCAAATAAAATTTTCACAGTACAAAATATTCAACAAAATGACCCTACCACCCTGCATGTTGTCCAAAATGTTTCTCATAGTTCTAAGAGTGTTCCTCCAATGTTCAATAATTGTACTATCTGTCAAATTACTTTGATCTTAAAAATGTATTCAGCGATGACTTGATGTTTCCAAAATATAAATTAATTCCTTATAAGCAATGTGTTTTCAAACATTTATGTAGAACACTAACAACTGTACGGAAATATCATTTCCCCACAGTAAGGAAATGACATTTCCTTACAGTAAGGAAGTCCTGACTTTTTCTTCAAGAAATTTTGACAGGAATGTCAAAATTTCCTAGCGATTTGCGGAAAATTATGTTATGTTATCTGACACAACGAAAAAATATGACTAGACAATCATATTTTTTCGTTGTGTCAGATAGGGACCAAAAATTATTTTATCATTATTTAATCTTGACAAAGGTAGCTGGAACGCTACCGAAACGTCGAAATAAAAAAATAAAAAACATTATTGTGGTTTCATTCTCAAAAAAATAAGAGAAAAAATTACATTCATTAACTCAGGCGGGAAGAATGTAGCAGATGAACCTAACCAATTTTGATATTTTTAGATATAGGCTAGTGAAAATTTTATACTAGTTCTTATTCTATGAGCAAATTTTGTCTGACATAATTTAGACATTTATTCCTAAGAAAACTCAAATTAAACTTATTGTTAGATGTATTCACCATTTAAAACCACTTGAAATACAATCTCGAATGCTATCCTTGAAAATGGAAATAAAGATATTCCGAAAGCTTGGAAAATAGTGTAAAGGGTACTCATTTTACAATTTTGCCGCTTTCCCAATATTCCTGTCCTTGTACATTATTATTTTAAAGAAAAGCAAGCCCATACAGCAACGATACGTACCAGGTACGTAACTTTCGGACGGACGTCGCGTCCCAGCTACGTACATGCATGTACTATGTACGTACCAGGGACGTACATTTTCCAACGCTATGTACGTTCCAGGTACGTCCCTCGGATTTGGTAATGTACGTACTATGTGCGTCTCTTATGTACATTGCACTCCAGGTACGTACTATATGGGACCAATAATTGCTGTGAAATGGACATACTATAGACGTACCATGGACATACCATGGACGTACCCTGTACATACATTTTTTCTACTTGTATTTTGTATCTAAATACATTAAAAAAAAAACAAATTGCGAATTTAAAAAACATTTATTGAAAAATATAGATACTTATATTAGCTACATGCTACATGGGTGAAAAGAAAAAGTGAAAAACGGAAATACAAAAATATGAATGGAAACTCTTAAAAAAAATCAGGGGAAATCTTCAGCCACCTGACAACTTCGGTTATGTAATACATCCTCCTTCAAGTTTACATACAAAGGCTGTACCTATCAAATAAACCCCAATGAAATCTGCACAATTTGTAACCAGAAGGATTTTTTGGCGAGTTACCGTTGATAACCGCTAGTCACCAAGTGGTTATATCCCCACTCATTGCCTTGGACAGTCATTTCAGAGGTTTCGTGAAAACATTGCGGTTATAAAAAGAGGTAACT
>CAJUYI010001840.1:0-21081 GCA_910591695.1 Galerucella pusilla
AGATCGAAATTTAAATCCAATTACTTCAGACTACGATATTGTTAGACAATTAAGGTGCTGATTTTACAGTGGCGATTCAAAATTTAAAAATTGAGGTCACTTAAGAAGCTGAAAATATTTAATAGAAATTGATGTTTTCGGATATTTTTTTTCAAATTGTATGAGGCATACTTTCAATTCAGTTCAGCTATTTGGGAGACATTTTAGTTAAATGACAACTCTGTATTTAATTGTGAAAAAATTCCCGCCCAAAAGCAATCAATAGAAACTGTAACGTATTCTTTTCCATATTTTCTTCATACCTGTAATGATCATTTCAAAAGACAATCCAGCAGCATGGAACCGTCTTTATAGTGCTCTCATTAAGTTTTACTGGTTTTTAAAGGGATTACGTTAATGAAATTCCTTTGAAAACAAGGATTTTATATCCGCCTCTTTAAAATAAAAACTATGATAAACATAAATTTGATAATTAAACCAAAGAAATAGTATCTGCAGTCACTTATAACAATGTTGTTCATCATTTTATAGAGTAGTATTTATACAAGAATAAAATCAGAACACTATATGCAGTGCCGTCCTTAGGGTGGGGCGAGTGGAGGCATTGCACTCAGGAAGGCCTCGTTAAAAAATAAGTAAGGCCCACTGTTCATGCATCATCGCGTCAGCGTATCATATTAAAAGTGAGGATACGCTTACACTTAAATTCTGTCCATGTACAATACATTACAGACATCTATTTAGACGTCGTATTTTTGCCTAGTACGCTACGTTGACGCGACGATACATGTAAAACATGTACAGTGGGCATAGAAGTTATGATATTAATAATAATTTGCGTGCCTGAAATATCTATCTTTTTGCGCGATCGATCTTTTTTGTTTATTTACAGCATCGGTTGTCTGGAAGGTAGGTTGTGTTTACTGGTTTCCAAGTCTAACACGTCGGTAAATGATTTACTTACCGTTCAGACGTCGGTAAGTAATTTACTTACCGACGCCTTAGCCATACATACATTTAAGTGGTCCTAAATAATATATTACTTAATTCATTACACAAAAAGAACAAAAAAAAATAAGATTTATATTTTTTAAATGAACAGAGCCGAACAGAACAATATAAAAAGTGATAAATAGCATAAAATCAATTTCACCAAAATGCAAATTATATTTTAAACTGATCGAGAAGTATAAATGTCACTTTTGACATTTCGTTCATTTCGAAGAATAGTTATTTATGTACCAAAGCAGTAAAGTGATTCTTTATCGGACGAGTCTGAAATTATGAGACGAGCGAAGCGAGGCGAATAACAGGCAAGTCCGATAAAGACACATTACTGACGTGATGCATACAAAATTTTATCGCCAGCAGCTCAGAATTCGGGATATAAGAAACTGAGGTATATTTCATTGCATTTTATTATGACAAAGTTAACAGCACATACAGAACAAATCTACTTAGTATTTGAGGGCTTGTGTATCGTGGGGGAGAAAACTGAAATACTCGTAGATCAATTTATCACAAGTACAAGTAATCATAAATAACAAACTTATTTTTTGCCCACTGATAACCATTTAGCATCCTCAAAACTTTTCAATTTCTACTGGAGGGGTAGTGTTTGATATTAACGATACTTCAGAACCTGATTCTCAAAACCTCTTAACGATCCAAGTGTTTGGCCTGTATCGTTTTCATTTGCTTATGAAATCATCGAAAAGGAAACTTGCAAGTAACAAATTTTAGTTTTCCTAAAAACTAAGAAAGACGACATTTTTTGGCTAAGAGTAATGAGGAACGGAGAAGGAGAGAGGTGCATAGGCAATGGCTTGTATACAGTAAAACTAGTAACATGGCATTTTGTTTTTGCTGTAAGTTATTTGGTAACAATACTGGGTCTACATTATCTTGCAAGGCTCCCGCGACATTCGTTGGAAAAGTAAACTAGAAAGCGTAAAAGCACATCGATATCAAATTAAGGAAGTTCATACTACATTAGTTGAATTACTTGAGGTCACTGACCCCCGTTCCCCTGGGTGGTATTCCATACCCCTCAAACCCCGAAATAATCATTGTTAAAGAAGGCCTCCCAATAATGTTTTGCTCCAGGCCTCACATTTTCAAAGGACGGCTATGCCTATAATACTCTGAGTTGCAGTTTATTATATTCTAAGCGAATAAACTTTTGAGTGTTATTAAACTACAAGATGTGTTGGCATGCAGATTGTGGGTGTTACAAACATGGCCCGGAGTGCTAACCCGTGTTGTTGCAGTTTCTGTTGAACGTAGAAAACAACTTTGTCGCCTCTTTGTTTTATTGGACACATTTAGATGACATGACGACGCCGTGGAATCGCAGATAACAAAATTGTATTTCAAGTCAAAGAAATATGAATGGGAGAAACAGTTGATAAATGTTTGTGAATGGATTTCAAGGCATTATCAATGAGAAGATTATTTGGTAAAATTTTAGTTTTGTTAAGCCTGTATAATTATTGAGAGTTTGAAAACATTTCTCAGCCCAAAATAAATATTTTTTCGAAAGGGATTATACAAATCAGTTTTTTTCTAGAGACTAGAGTTTCTTGTTTGAATTTAGTAAATAACACGATTAATAGCTCCGTTTTTTATTAACCTACCGTTCAATTTCTGTACCAATTATTTTTATAATGCTTTTTGTCAAAGTCTCGGAAACTTTGGGAAAAAAGTCGTTATTGAAGAAAATAAAACTCGCATCTTTTGTATCCTGTAATCTTTTTTTGTAAAACATACCGTTTGCGATTTGTAGCCCATTTAATGAAACGGTTTTTCTATCTCGGCCGATAACTCGGATTGGATTAATCAATAAACTGCGTCTAACAATTTTTAAAGATCAATTTATTCTCCACAACTTTTGCTGGCGACTTTTTTTTAATGTCTATATTTTTTGAGATAAAGGACACTTAATTTAGAAATGCCGGCGGGTGACACGGCAGCCCAAAGTTTTTCTGTAGAAGGTAAACGTTTCATTTAAGTTTCTACACAAAATAAGAGACGAAGGGGTCTTCAACGATTTATGTGGTACCTCCCAGTCTGCTGGAGTTAATATCCTGCAAATGCCGAACTGGCGTGGAGGAGCATGTGTGAGCCGAAAAGAAGGCTTGGACTGCACTTCAATATGTGAGAATTGCACTGAGGAAACATGCACAGCCAACAGTGGACCTTGTCGGGGGAGGAGGAGGAGTCGATGGATGTTGACGATGGATGTTCTTTGTATTCCTCCGAAGAGGGTAACGAAGATGAAGAGGAAACAGCAAATATGATTAGATTTTTGCGGCCTTCAGAGCGCTCGAAAATTGGATACAATTTTGTTGTTTTGTTTTTTCCAAAAATAAATTTTGAATAATATTATTTGTTGAGTAGATACCATTATATTCTATGCATACCTTCAAATTTTCGACCGGACGCCCGGTAATTCAACATTTAGAAATATGGACATTAGAAAAAAAGTTTCAAACAAAAGTTGTGAAGAATAAATTAATCTTTGAAAATGTATAGATGCATTTTATTGATTAATCCAATAAGAGTTATCGGCCAAGATAGAAAAACCGGTTCTTTCAATAAACCATAAATCTGAAGAGTAAAAAATTTTACAAAAAATGTGCGAAATTTTGTTCTCTCTACAAAAATGGTCTTAATGGTCGTGTTCATCCCAACAAAGTTGATCGGGTAGCGATTTTTAGAGTGATCCATCAGTTAGTAATTCTGCTGAACGTGCTAATAAATTCATCGACATAATATGTCAAATGCCAATGAATACAACAACAACTCATTTTTATTTAATATACACGACAATTATGAAATAGGTATTACTTCTAACCATTGAAAAATGAGATTTAATTACAATAAATTGAACTGCCCATTTTGGAGCATACTATGAAGAGTTGAATTTCCTGACAAACTATACAATTTATTGATGAAATAATAAGTCACCTCCAGCTGTTCACTCATTCTCACTAAAATACAAACTAAAATATCTCCAAACAAAGATGTTTATAATATGTTTCCAACATATGTCATGAATGACATGAATGCATCATCAATCGTTCAATCTGATCAGTTAACAAAACACGCGTTCAGCAGGAAATTGATGATCGCTTCGGTAGCGCTACGTTGTGATGAACGCGACCAAAGACTTTTGCTCTAAAGTGCATGGTTTCCGAGATATTGGAAGATGGCGCTTGAAGCTCTACCGGAATCTGTCAGCATTTTATGATTTTATAGACAGTAAGGGCCAACTGCACCGTTTCTTCTTCTAAACTTCCATAAGTGAAACTTTATTCATTAAGTAAAACTTGGTGTAATTCAACTGATTTTGATTTTGGTAAGAATTGAAATGTGACATAAGTGGCACTAAATTCTGATGAATAGAATGGCAATTATATAAATAATATGAACAATATAAAATATAAGGCCGATTCATGCAACGTGCATTATAATTACATTTTCATTACATTATAACTACACTTAAATTACATTATCACTGCCTAATCAAACCAGTTCATGGAACGAATTAATTATAAACTGACAAGACTGCGGCAATTGATAAACGTCATATTATTTGAATCGTTTGTGGTTGTGCAGGAATAGCTAGAAGGTCAGTTATTTGCGATTATTTGGAAGTTGTGAGGTTCTCTCAGCAAAAACGTGTTGGAATATATCAGTTTCACTACTTTTGACAGTAGAAAAAGACGTAAGCTACGAAAGTAACGCCTTCATAGTATTTTAAACTCGATTGATAGGTTGAGCTTGAGCGTGATCTAAACATCAACCAATCAAATTTTTGTAAGTCAAAGATTAGGGTTAACGTTTGTAATACACTTAAACGATTCATTATTGAGATATTTTGATTAGGATTAATCACAGACCTGCCTTTTTTTCCATTTCTTCCTACGTAATGTGTTAGAAAGACATTAACAATCGATGACGCACACCAAGAAGGGTATTATTTCAACTATAGTTATAATATGATGAAAATGTAATGATAATGAACGTTGCATGAATCCGCCTATAATCAAGTAAATGAAGAGCTGCGTCTCCCAGTGATTTATGCCCAGTGTTCATGGATAAAACTATCGATATTTAATAGTGGTAGTAGAAATCTGCCTGTTTCTTTTCGTAATCGAAACTCAGATAGGTTGTTATCAAAATCTTGTCTGGGAATTATATTCCTGGGAACACCAAATGTAATTAATTACATTCTGTAAAGGTCATCAAAAAGCTCTATATCCATTATTAATTTCGTTTTGTTTGATTTTATAAACTGACCTCTCTATATTTTGATAATTTTGTCTGCCAAGTGCCAAGACATAACCTGACTTTCACATAAGTAGGACTTAAGTAGAACGAACATACACTTTGACTTAGGTTAAGAACGACTTACGACGCGGTGCAGTCACACATATTTCCTAAGTCCCACTTAAATGCTTAAGTAGCAGCGGTGCAGCTGGCCCTAAGTGATCCTAAACCTTATAAAAAAATTGGATTGGTCTTTTAGTGCGAAGTTAAATTCTATTTTCACTTACCTATAGTGAATTCATTAATGATCTTGCAAGACGACAATACAATATACCAAGTGAGTATGAAAAGCCTGAATTATCTCGGAAACGGATTTTCATGAATTTTGGTTTATCAGTTTACAGAATGGCAAAACTTTCATACAACCAATTTAAATAAATCAGCAAACGTCAATAAACTTTGTTGCCTGACATTGGAAACTGTACATAAAATGGTTGATACGCGTGAATAATGTCCATTATTTTATGCAAACGAAATAATATATTAGATGTATGCCTCACAGCGTCTTTGAAAAACCGTTCACTAAGAAGCAACAACTACTTCCCTGGTTATATGCCACGAAGGACATTGAATTACACTTCAAAGTTGAACGGGGTTGGTATATCTGCAAGATAGAACCAACCATTTTAGTTTGAAGTTCGAAAGGACAATATCACTTAGACCGGTTTTGGCGTATTTTCGCATCATCAGTGAAAGGTAGATATCATTCGTCCAAAAGCTCTTAGAGCATAATTCTGGACTAAATAAATCATTAATATCACACAAATACATCAATCTCAGTAAAGAAAACGTTAAATATGCTATAATAGTGACATCTCTGCACAATAAATGAGCATAAATTTCATACTTAATATAAGACTGAATAATTAAGGAAGGATGAAAATTGAAGACAAAATAATACGAATATCATTATGTAGGACGTATCTCTTGTATTATACAAAGTATAAGCCATTAAAACATCCACTTAAATTACCAGACGGTGTGGAATTAACTTCCAGCAATTCAGAGTCGTTCGCCTGCTTACAACTTCCCGCTGTTATCTTTTAAGAACATCTGGAAGAGGTTCTATATTCATTTGCCTTAATACCAAAAGTATTTTAACACTATAAGCTCATAATACTACTAATAGATAAAATAATCTTCTATAAACAAAGAAATCGAACTGGTCGAAAATATGAGTAGAAAGTATGACGATGTCATTGGAATTAATTTTATAGAATAGCTGAAAAAATTCTCCATAAATGCTGTCTTCAACTTTTTTTCACTGTTCGATCATATTTAAAACGTTTGAATATAAACAGGATAATTTTTTAAATCGATAAATAATTGTAAACAAAATATACAACAAAATAAACTAAAACCTTATAAAAATTAAGAAAATCAGGAATACAAGAAAACTTTCCTTTATCCAACCCTTTTTCTTCATACTGTGATGTTTTTCTTATTTATTTAAACAGTTTTTACCGTGGGATAAAAATTATAGACTCACTATGGCTAATTACTTTCGATTTATTTAAGAAACACTTACACTCTATAATAATCCTAATTTATATACACACTACTTAATGTCTATTAATTTATCTACACTCGGTATTATAATTGTCCTAATTTATATTCAACACTATTTATATTCACTTCTGTTCACTCACTGTATACTGAAACTGTTTACCGATTCACTGTATACTGAACAACTGCCGACTCACTCGAAAATCCACAAATATATAGCTCTCTCCGCAGCTCCAGAACATTCGCGACAAACCATTGTACGCCTTCCACGCTGTTCGAGAATAGTCTCGTTATTACCTGCGAAAGAACATTTCTAGAAAGGTAGTCGCATTCATCGTTTGCGACAGGACCGGCTTCGGAATTAGTGAGTTCGTAACAATACTTTGTGATAATTCGTCAGATGTTGCTTGAATGTTGGATTAGATTTGATTTAATGAGGCCACTTCGTTACCCGTGTGACCCTCTTACCCTACCATGACTTTGCAATGGCCTCTAAGTGCACAAATGCAATCCTATACTAGCTTAGACTTGATGGAATCAGTTGCTTTCAGTGCCAGTTGGATATCTGTGAAGATAGCAACTCAACGGTGTGTTCTTTCTTACTACCTCCTACCCAAGCCTTTGTGTGCACCTTTTAACAAACTTACAGCTCCCACTTGCAGTTACTTTGTCCAACACTACCGGTCCATATCAATAACTATATTATATCGGAAAACTATCAAATCTGTTAAACAAAACTGTTACAAGAATCGCATCTCTAGAGCTAAAAATTTCTCCAAGGAAACTTGGTTTGTTTGTCAATGATTTAAGTAACAAAACTCGTACATCAAACTTCATTGAGCTGAACAATTATTTAGTAAGAATATTAGGTCTAAAATATCTTCATGTCATTGGGCTCTTTCTTTCCTCGTTTCTTCAAAGGGAATCACTTATAGTTCCTTAGACCTATAGATAAATTTGAGCTAGTGCAAACCATACTCAGCATTCAAAACAAAACTTCCAGTGGCATTGACAGCTAAAATTGTTCCCCTGTACATGGGTGGACAAAATATGGTACTAGTAACTATCCCCCTACTATCTTATTACCAATCTTTTTTTTTCAAACACAAAATCTTGAAATTTCAACAATTTGGTTTCTTACCTAGTAAATGTACAAATGACACAATATTCAGTGTCCTTAATGAAATATATAGGTACCTCACTTAGTAGTAACCTTTTCATGGATTCGTTTTATTGAGATTTCGCGAAGGCATTCAATTGTGTTGATCATGAAAAATGTGAATAAGCTAGAATATTATAGCATCCGTAGTATTCCTTTGAAATGTTTTGTATCCTACCTTGAGTGTAGAAAACCACTGGTACGAGCAAATGGTACAGTTTCGAAAAATTTACCAGTTAGTAAAGGTGTACCCCACTTCTTTTTTTGGTATTCATTAACAATGTTATGAACTTTTCCAATTAATGGTAAATTCACCTTATTTGGAACTAGTGTATCCTGGAATAGTTCAGATATTCCAACTTTATATTCTACCGTAGACAAAGATTTCATGTCCAGGTATAACTGCAAAGAAGTTTTGAAATCTCTCAAACTTAACAATTACTTATTAAGATCTTCAAAAGAATACCGGACAAAACATTAAAATTTTCACTGACAGCCAGGCTCTGCTTAAAGCTATCAGATATTCAACAACTAGGTCTAAATTGGCAAAAAACTACAAAGAATCCCTTAACATGCTGGCAAGAGACGACAAAGTGTCTTTAATATGGGTGCCGGCACATGAGGGGATTGGGCACATGAGGGAATGAAATGGCAGACCAGCTAGCTAAAGAGTCCGAGCACAGGTCCGGAGCCGTTTTGTGGAATCACAAAGGATTACATATGAGGGGAAGTCGGGAACAGGCTTGTTAAGGAACACCAATTCATGGAGACTGACACAAGGACACCTTCATACTAATTCTACTGAATAAGTTAGACAAGGAACTCTCGTCCATGCTGTTGAAACTGGGTAAGAGACATTTGAAGACAGTTACCAACCTTGGTGATTGAGGAAGCATCTGCACAGGATGGGTAAAGTTAATGAACCTATGTGCAGAAAATGTGAACTCTACGATGAAACACCTACTCACAACTATGCTTCTGTGAGAACTTACAAGGACTCAGACAGAAGCAGTTGGAGTGGAAATAGCACAACCATCACAACTACTGAAGATCCCTCCAGATAAACTGGTGGCCTATATAAAAGACACGAAGCTTCTGGAATGGAAGTAGGTAGATAACATGGGTAATGGTAAAAAGATTCGGTTCAAGTGCCTGGACTGTTGAGCCCAACCCAAGCGTATGAATGAATGAAGATCTTCGAATTCGATCAAGTTTCTTGATCTCCATATTATGGACGGTGCCCCAAAATGATCTGTATATGTAACACATTAGCGAAAAAATATCCTCTGTTTGTTTTTCCATTTATTGATTAAAGTTAATTGCTTTGATCATAATCCATTGATCGTGCTTGACTTATCAACTGTTCTTCCATATTTTATCAGTTCCATATCTATTATTCACCACTTCCTTTTTCCATTTTTAATGTTATTATTATCAACCCGATCAGAATCGTATTAGACTACACTCTCTTTTTAAAAACACCAACGCAATTCAATATTCCCGACATCTTTATAACGTTTCCTTCCGGAAACTCCGTATTTTCAACTTTTAAGTTGTATCGTATGCCAAAAATACACCGAAATATTTTTCGAACCTTACAGTTAGTCCGACATATAAACGGATCGCTTGCCAAAAGTCAATGGTGTGACTCAAACAACGTTTCAAGACATTAAGTAAGATGCACCGCATCTCCCAACCTTAAAGAAACCCGTTCATGTTAAAGTTTACGGTAATCGAGCGTCCTGGATGAATCGTTTATACTATAAATAAAGTTTTGGTTGAATGGAGTTTGGTTTAAAAATGGGATGTTTTTTCTTATAAAGAAAGAATACGAATATTATTAAATGTATGTATGTAAATTTTAATAGTATCGATATGCATTTTCTCATACGTAGTAAGGTATATACCATTATTTAAAATCAGCAGCACTTCAAACTTGGATAATGGACCCTTGGAGGAGAAGGTCTCCGGGAAATATGTGTGCTTCATCTTACATTGATGATAGTCCAGGAGCCATAAGCCTCAAAGCTCCGTGATAATGCTTAATAACAATTTTAATGAAAATTTAAAGGCAACACATTTACGAAAAAGATTTGCTTGGTCAGCGTGGTTTTAATTGTCCAAAAATATGTTAAATAAATTATATATTATTAAATTTCCATTGGTCCTCCTCGTCTATGATTGTCAAGGAAAAATTGAGAGATTATCATTGAATCAGAAAATGCAGAAGCAATAGAAACTTCGTCGGGAGCTTGGGATTGAATTGGGTAAATCCACAATGGGCTCATTTACATATTTTATTTTTTAACAAATATCGCTTTTTTTACCAGTGCATTTGAATCTGATGTAAACATTTGATACTAATATTACCTGCTTCATCAAAACAAGTTTTTCTTGTTCTTTTCAACATTGGTGATTTAATTTCCACTACACATTCATCATAAATAGCATTTGGAAAAGCTCCTTTAATTGGGCAGTCTGCAGTTGAAAAAACTGCAATTTTTTACTAAGTAACCTACAGTGTTATCTCCGTAACTTTGTCCACCAGACCAGGAATAAAATAAAACATCTGGAATCACCCTGTATATCATTTGAGAGAGCATGTATTTATGAAAATATTGACATTTTCAATCATTCTGGCCGGAAAACAGCCAAAAACGATGTGTCACATAGTATAAAATTATAATTTAATAAACTTGTGTTTTTGATTAAAAAACTCCATAATCATTAGCACGTCCACTTCTGGAAGATTTAATGAGTCTGCTTTTTTAAAATTAGGTTCACACATTTTATTTTATTCACACAAAATTTTGTAACTACCTAATTCAAAATAAATAAATTCTACGCGGGGCACGTTACAGTTAGAAGCGTAATGTTTGTGCACATTAACTTTCATATGCGGTGACGTCACAGTCATAGTCTTCGCCCCGCTACGGTATGCTTGTATAATTGGTTGTATTAGGAGAACGACATATTCTATTGATATCAAATTTTTAGAATCATATTTTTATCCTTAGTACTTTGTTTTACGACAGTTAAAAATGATTCAAAAATTTTAGTAAACGAGCCCATTGGTTAAGCACCACCGGTCAGAGCCTTAGAGTCCTCGGCACATCAGCTTTTAAGCTTTTTGTGCTCTTATATAGTTGTGCAATGCAATCTTCTGACATCGGAGGATTACATCGTTGTGGTGATAGATAGAACTTTATAGTTTTGTGTGAGCTAATACAGTTACTGAGAGCACATTTTGAAAATACTTTCGATTCTACAGGGTGTTCCAAAACCACGTAGCAGCACAAACTTACATTTTTTTAATGGAACGTACTATATTTTGTTCAAGAATCGAAAAGATCTCACCGAGAGCGTTACAAAAATATAGCACTCTAATATATTATAAAGGTGTTTTACAAAGATATGGCCAATTATTAGCAAAAAAGACCTCCTCTTTAACACTCTGCAGAACAGTAAATTAAAATAAATCAACAGGTCTTTGTGTTCAAATGTCATACACACATCATTGGCTGTGCTCAGTATTAATTACTTTTTTCATCGGTGGCTTCTTTAATACAGGGTGAAACAAAACGCAAATCAAGCAATATCTCAAAATTTTTAAATGAATCACCCTATAAGTCTTTTTACAATTTGTTAGTACAATTAATAAACTTTCAAACGATGTAGTAAACTTAGGGCATTAGTTAATGGAAAATCGTAGATATTTTATAATAATGGTCAAAAACAAGTATTTTACATACACAAATTAAATGATATTAAATTTTTACATGCAACATCTTGTGAATTTTAACATTTCTAAGGCATAAATTCTAATCGTAATTTTGGATGCATCTAAAATATCTTTGACCTCTACTCTTACCATTAGAGGAAGGAAAGAAGGAATTATGTTGGAAGAAATATTTTTGTTTACTGTAAGTGTAGGTAATGTCATTATAGTAGGTACCAATAAATATAAAAGCAGTTTGTAGTCTTCACGAAATAATTACTCAAGTCACCACAAACAGTATATCTTAGTTATGTGAAATGCAAGCTTGTAATTCATTTTCCAACTTTTTCTATTTTTGAAAAACTAACAATTATTATGAAAACCAACATTATAAGAACACTCACATTTACATAAATGAACATTGACATTCTATAAAAAGTATAGTAGTTTATGCTAAGTGTTCAAAATGGCGATCATTTACTTCCATACAATTCTTTTCAAAAACGAGGATTTTACTCTTTCCAACATAGCTGGAGTTATTGTGGAAAATGCGTTACGTTTGATACACAAGTTGCTTGATGTATTCCCATAAAAAGAAATCCATCGGTGTGAGATCTGGAGATCGAGGAGGCCACGAAATTGGTCCACCACGTCCTATCCACCTGTCGGTAAAATTTCTGATATACAGATGCTCCATCTTGTTGGAACCACAAGTTAACTATTGTGTTTGAATCAACTTCCTAAACACAAACGAAGAATACAGCAATATTTCTTTGACATTTATTAGTAGATACTATTTTGATAGTAGCTCACTTGATATAATCAAAAATATGGTTTGATTATGTTTCGCCCATTCTCAAACAAGCCTATAATAACAATTCTTGAAAGTGAAACATGAATAAATATGAAATTTTTGGTAATTCCAGGTAGGTACCTACGGTATTAGCAAACATTTTATCTCATTGATTAGATATTGTAAATGCATCCAAAATTACGATTAAAATATATGCCTTAAAAATGTTAAAATTTACAAGAGGTTGCACGTAAAAATTTAATACCATTTAATTTGTGTATGTAAAATACTTGTTTTTGACCATTATCATAAAATATATACGATTTTCCATTAACTAATACCCTAAGTTTACTACATCGTTTGAAAGTTTATTAATTGTACCAACAAATTGTAAAAAGACTTATAGGGTGATTCATTTAAAAATTTTGAGATATTGCTTGATTTTCGTTTTGTTTCACCCTGTATTAAAGAAGCCACCGATGAAAAAAGTAATTAATACTGAGCACAGCCAATGATGTGTGTATGACATTTGAACACAAAGACCTTTTGATTTATTTTAATTTACTGTTCTGCAGAGTGTTAAAGAGGAGGTCTTTTTTGCTAATAATTGGCCATATCTTTGTAAAACACCCTTATAATATATTAGAGTGCTATATTTTTGTAACGCTCTCGGTGAGATCTTTTCGATTCTAAAAAAATATAGTACGTTCCATTTAAAAAAATGTAAGTTTGTGCTGCTACGTGGTTTTGGAACACCCTGTAGAATCGAAAGTATTTTCAAAATGTGCCCTCAGTAACTGTATTAGCTCAGACAAAACTATGAAGTTCTATCTCTCACCACAACAATGTAATCCTCCGATGTCAGAAGATTGCCCCACCCTGTTATGAAGAGAACAGTATATAGCCCTTATCAGGCGTAACAGTCTTTGCACTAGGTCCTTCTTGGAGAAATCGTCCCTTGGATGCTCTAATACTAGGAGTCTATATATCTTTTATGCTCTTTCTTTCCTCGTTGCTTCAAAAGGAATCACTTATAGTTTCTTCCTTAAAACTGTAGATGATTCTGTTTCGTCCAAGTGTTAACTTTTAATTTTTATTGAAAATTTTATTAAGCTTATTCACGGAGCTTCCAGGATAAGTGGCTCCTCGTCTATGATTGTCATATTTTTGAATATGTTACCTTGGACTTGACTTGACACGCCACTGCTTGTCTATATGTGAAACGAACGTTCACGCGAATTTTAAATTCACCTCTCCTTACCCAAGAAAAAATGAAAAGATTGTCATTGAATAAGAATCTGCAGAAGCAATAGCAACTTTGTCGGGAACTTAGGTTTGAATTTGGTATGTCCACAATTTTCAGATTTCCATACAATTTAATTGAAGGTAGTTTTCATACTACTTAGAAATTTACAATTCTCTCACAAAATACCTACATATAAAGTTTTGAGAATTATAAAATTTTTCGACTAAAAATAACGTCATTTTGGCTAACAAGAGCTCAATTTACGAGCTCCGAACAAAACAGTTTGAAACTTCAAATTGGATAACAATAGAAGAAAACGTTGCTCACTTGTTTCATTTCTGAATATTCCTTCATTCTGGGAAAAGAGGGGTGAGTTTATTAACCATGCGGGTGATTCGATTTTCCCTCACATTTCTCTAGAATTTCTGTAATTGTTTTTATGATAGTGATAAAAGTTGCTACTGAAATTATGGGGAAATAAAAGAAATGTCAGTAGCGTCTCTGATAATCTGTTAGTTATAAACCAAAAAACTCCAATGATAGTAATGGGTGTTTTGATTATAATAGTTTTAGGCAGTTACTTCTAGTTACCTTGTTAATGATAATCATAGGGCGATGAAAATTGACACGTAAATCTCTTTAATGAAATCAAAGGAGCAATTTCAGTCTACAAAATACAAAACAACAATCTTAAGGAAAACAAAGGAAGTTTTTCAAAATTTGAATGACATATTATATTTTTTGGACTTTCTATTCTTTTATTGTTTCTTGAACTTTTTTCCATTCTCTTGACTTCTAATCTTCACTTTGTGACACTTCACAATATCCGTGTCTGTAAAAATGATTATGTCAATCTTACCACTCGGGTTCCATCAGAAATAATTGCGTAGCAATTCACTTAGTCTCTCGTGCAAAAAAAAATTATGAGACAAGAGAATTGAGAAAGTCGAAACGGAACGTATGCTCCCCAACATACTCTCTCGAATGATACCATTTTGTGTTGGTTCAGTTAATATTTGTAGAAACTCTCGTTTGCCGTGGCTAATATTTAACTATTTTAGCGGTCATATAACATGCACCAGCTTTATATTTACCAGGTTTACCAACTGTTAATAAAAGTGAAGCCTCGCGCGAAATACAAACTGTACAACCAGCTATTCACCGCAATTACTAATTTTATCCCCTACCGATTTAAGACTGATGTTAGATATAAATCAGCCAGCTGTACTGACATTTGGAGACTGATTGCAACTCTAAATGAAGTCGTGAACTAAATGAAATACAATACATTCAGAATAAGTATTGTTTCAACCCCCATTTTGTAAAGTATGTGCTAGATAAATTAAATTTAAATTGAACAATTCAAACTAACATTTAATAATAGTGTACATATTTACGTCATTAGTAATTATTAATTTCAAAAGTAAATATTTAACACTCATCCATCAGTTTTGAAAATACTTTTTGTAAACACTGACCTTTTTTTGTGAATAAATGTTGATTGTTTAGTAGCAATACTGTGGTTGAAATTTTGATATACCTAGTTAAAGAAAATATATAAATTTTTTTATCCGAAATTTGAAAAACACCAGGTATCAAATTATAGTACTATTCTTAAGGAACTTTTTGTTTCTTCATTCATATTATATCTCGGTTATTAAATATGATTGTTTTAAGAAAACGATATACAATATGTCCCCCTAAATTGAAATCAAAACTTTTTTATTATTAATTTTAAGAAAAAAATTCATTCTTCATAAAAAGTTCGTATACGAGGTTTGTGAAAAAATATGAGTTTTACCCAAGAGTAAAGTACCTTTAAAAATGACAATATCGAAAAATTTTACTGAAAAAAGTTGGATGTCGAAGCATTAGTATGGGTAAAAATTAACTTTGTTTGTTTTTAACATTAATATGATGTTAATCATATGGAAAACCTAAAAGATTTTCATGTGTTTCGTAATTACAAGAATTAAATGTTCATTCAAAATAGAAACATTAGTGAAGAATAAAATAATCTGAAGTTTCAATTTAAATGAATGTAATTACATATTTAATCGTAGTTTTTGATTCAGTAACATTCTTCGATATTTACTTTATTCTTGAGTGAAACTAATATTTTGATATTTGACGACTGTATTCTAGATTTTAGATAATGCAGAACTTTTTATGAAGAATAGCTTTTCTTCCTAAAATTAATAACAAAAAAGTTTTTTGTCCAAATTTTTTTGTCCAAATTAGGGGGACATATTGTATAAATAATAATATTGTAACGTTGGTTTAATCGCTTGAACATATTATAAAAATATTCAAATTTCACCCCCAATTATAGAAAAAACTCCAATTATTTAAATATCCACGTATCGCCACTGGAAACCGTTAAATGAACTCGTCATACTCGGAAGGTTATAAAAGGGGAATTATGAATTTTATTTATTCGCTTTTTTATAGGGTAAACGATGCTAGAATCTCTCAATTTCGAAGAGTGTCTAACGGCAATGTTGTCATAAAAACTTTTCTGGCTACTGAAATAATGTGTATACTCGTAATAGTCATGCCGCTAAATGTAGCGTTTCATTAAAGTAGAATACAAAAAGAAATTAGATCATAAAGAATTCAATAAATCACTCAATATCATCCATCCACGGTTTGACCCCTTATAGAGAACCTGCTTGCTAATTAGACACTAGCGCCCAGGTGGCGAAAATTAACATATACCATGAGAGAAAAATTAAATATCATACTAGTTACAGGATTTTTACGATAAAAAGACGATGTCATTTTCAGTTACTTTCCTGCTTATCAGAATAAATATTAATTTACCAACCGTAAAAACAATTTATCCTCAACACCCAGGGCAATTTAAAGCTAACGGGTTGGCAAAACTTCAAGACGTTGTCAGATCAACTGGTGAAATTCCCAGTTTGTTTTGACGTTTATTGACATTCCATCATCGTCTAATATTTACAAATTTTTGGTGCTTTTAAATTCATTGTTTCTTTGAGATTAAAAAGACAGATATTTTCATAACTAATTATTTAGGCAAATCTGCAGTATGTAGTTAATAAAATGCCGAAGCAGCTGAACAGTAAATATCAAGAAATGGTAACATCTTTGTTGAGCTATTTTGAACGAGAATGCCGAAATGGGGGCCCGCTTCACCCGCTTACTGCTGTAAGAGACGTAAGTAATAGTATTCGCTGTTTGTATTCATTATTATTAATAGTATTGTTACATATTTAAATGTAAATGTCAATCTAACATCAGATTGACTTTTCTAGTTTTCGTTAAGTGAAGAAAAAAACCACCGTCATCGTCTTTTGATCGTAAATAATCTATACTATGCGAAATATAGAGAAATGAAAAATTTCGATTTTTGTAATAATTAAAAGAGGATTACAAAAATTAATGTCTATAAATTGTCATCTCGCATCAAAGGTATTTAAGAGTAGCCATGTTAGCAATTGTATGCGAGTAGAACACCATATTTTGTCCACCACTATTAATTACCTGTTTAAAAATAAATTTAAATAATGTTTTACTTATACATATTCATTCAATTAGAAATATTTACCAATTTTCTAGTGTAGTAAATAAATACGCAATCATTAACCTAAAATCATGAAGGAGGAAGCCTAAAAGAAATTTCTGTTTGGAGACTCGACAGAATTTCAACCCGCATTTGTGATTAAATCGAGTGTTACCGTCAATACTTCTACTCACGTATTTAGGGGTGCACACCCCTCGAAACAAAGTGACCAACACAGCTGGTCCAACGGTCTGGCCAACAACTGATAAGAATAATAATAAGAATAGAAGCGATATATTCCCACTTCTTGCGAGATTTTAGTGCTATAAATCGGATGATAAGGGGTTACTTACAAGGGTTTGAATCTTGAGGATTGCCTCAAAAGGGATAGGAGATAGAGGCAAAATATAAGTTTAAAGACCTTGTCTGGGGTGAGCCAGTCAATACCTAATAACTGAATAGATAGGAGATTAGTTTCATGTTTTAATCGATTGTGGTAATAATTCGCTAATATTTCACAATAACTGGTATGGTAATAATATCATTAGAGATCAAAGAATAATAGATTTAATAATTTAATAGATACTATTAAAACGCTTTACAAAGTTTTTGGAAAATATTTTCCAAAAATTCCAAAAGAAAATGTCCGTTCACTTAAGAAGAAAGAACTTCTTCTCGGAACAGAGCCAACAAAAAGTTATTGATGGAAAAAATTGTGCCTTAGATTGTACCTTTAAACAAGCCGTTTTCGTTCCAAATACGTTCTCAGTGGAATCTCACACTTTTAGGTGAATTTGTCTAAAGGGGGTCTAGTTTTGAAATATTTCACTAGTGAAATTTCCCATATTTCGATTGATTTAGATCAATCCAAGTTCTGAACTAATTTCATGTGTGAAAGAAAATTTGAATTGGAAAAAATTTCACCAATTTAATTAGAATACCGTTTGGCTGTCGAAACGCTTATGCGAAATTTTAATTTATTTGGGGTTACAATAATCGAATTTTGTGTTGTGGTTTTGTCAGATACTTTGTAGAGTTTTAACATCCCTCCTTATAGTGTGAATACCTCTTTAAACCTTTTTAGTTACTACACATGTTACCGTGAAAGACCGAAATGTGGTGAATGTCGAGATACACCGGTGAATGTCAACATTCTCAACGTTGCTTGACTTATGTCCGAAATATTATTGAAATTTCATTATTTCTAACTTACACCGGCGATTGTCGACATTCAGGATGCACTCATGGTGTATGTTAAAAAGAATTTTTTTTTGAAATAAAAACAAAAAAAGTCCATTAAAATAATATGGGAAAAGGACTTTGTTGAACCCAAAACAAACAGTAGAACATAAAAATATAAAAAATAAGAACAATATCTTATTTATTGCAACAACTTAAACTACCGTGGCACAAAAGTTCCTTGCTTTTACAGCTGCATTTAGTCGTGGAACACTTCCTTTTGCAGATACAACTTTTTGAATTAGCAGAAGCTGCTTCTCTTAGCGACATTTCTTTTGTTGAAACTTCGTCCATGGAAAGTAACTTTTCTTTACAAATTAGGAACTGATTACGGGTGAAAAGCTGCTTCAAGGTACTATTTTTGTAAGATAATCTATAAAAGTCTGAATCCCCAACAACAACCGCTAACACATTTCGAGGGTCTGTACCACCACGGTCGACATCAGGGACTTGAATTCTTACAGTATCACCAATTTGGGCAGGAGGAAACTTTTTTTTGAGGTTCGCAGCATTTTTGTTGTTTGAAGATGTGCTAAGTGGCGGATCAGTCAGTGCTTGAGATGAAGACCTGTCAGGTTGCGGGTCAGTCAGTGCTTTAGATGTAGACGTGCCAGGTTGGCGTATTCCTTCGTGATAAGTTGTGTGTTTGGCGAATTGGACAAACGGTAAACCTTCTGACCACTTGTTTGAATCATTGTCTTGCATCCAAGCAGTTAACATATTTTGTATGTCCTGATTGGCTCTTTCAACTGAGCCTTGTGTTTGACTGTGACGAGGCTTTCCGTTCACTATTTTAACATCTTTCCACATAGCGCATAGTTCAGATATGACTCGATTATTAAGCTCTCTGCCATTATCCGAATGCAATATAGCGGGAGCTCCAAATGTTAAAAAAATTTGAAGAAGGTGATATGCTACTTCTTCCGATCTCTTGTTTTTTTTAAGGGTCGTAACTGGACAAATTTGGTTAAATGATCTTGGTATACCATTATAAACTTGTAATCGCCATTCCTGTGTGATTTCAAGTCGATCAGTCGACTTGACATCTAGAGTTCAATTCGGAACTGAGCAATGATTTCACAACAATACCTTTTTTAGGCGCACTATGTTTCATTTAACATTGTTTACACAAATTTAAATACAACATTACAACTTCATAAGTAATATTTTTGTATCTAACTTGAAATTCTTTAAGCATTCGTGTTCTTTCTCCATGGCATGTTCTTATGTGAGTTTCAGAAAGTATTGTAAACAACTCATCATTAGTGACATAATACTGGATATTTGTTTCTCCTGGTTTTAAGGGCACAATTAATTTTTCTTCATCACTAACTTTTAAAATGTCAAAACGTTTTAAACGTCTGTAGTCCAAAGGTGTACTACACTTACTTTTAGCATAAATTACTTCAGAAACGATTTTAGAGTACTTGCGTGAAAAATAAAAACCATTGTCTTCTCGTTTACTTCCAATTAAGGCATGTAACTTTTCAAAAAGCTTATCACGATTCACTGTAGTAGCCATTGAATACAAATTATAATTTCTTATAAGAAAATTAAATTAGGTTAGGGAGCGCTGTCAAACGCGTTAGACTGACGAAGACAAAGCTAACTGAAACAAGGGGCTGGAACCGTTTAAAAACTTGTCGCGACCTGCAGTGTCCGAAATCACCGGACCTCATTTGTGTTTGTATATTGTATATACCGGTGAAAGTCGGAATGTATAATAGAATTAAGAAATGTTCGGACTTTCACCAAGGCATTTGACATTTGTCGACATCCACCGGTGAATGTTGACATTCCCTACTTTCGGTCTTTCACGATAACATATATACTAGTAATAAGCAGTTATTAGTTACACGAGAGTGACGCGAGAACGTTTTATATTTTCAAATCTACATGGAAAATTTAGAGGAACTGCATCAAATAGTGCTAAATAATGTGAAACTTGTGTGGAGAATGATTTTTCAACGCCAAGAACGGTGCTTCATCCTTCCCGGCAAAGATACCTTCAATCTAAGTGATTGCTAGTTCCTAAAAATTTACAGACTTTCTAAAGAAGCTGCTAGCGAATTAATAAACATTTTAGCAGCTCATATAAGAACATCAGTTATGAACAAATCTAATGGGTAGGAAAGAAGTTGTACCAAGAATATAATAATTTTCGCTTCTATAGAAGTGCTAGTTACCAAACTAACATCGGGCTGTATTTATGCTCTTGTCTTGGGTTTTGTAATAATAAAATAATAACGTATACCTATGTGCAATTTAATTTACTAAGCATGTATAAATGTTATCTATCTCTTAAAAAATCACCAGTATTAAGATATATTTTCATCTATTGATATTATATTTTTCAGCATTTATCATCTGATGAAATTGATAAATATTAACCTCAATTATTCCTCTTTTTCCCTAATAATTTACGTTTGAACTAATATGAGGGCTATTTCGTTGTTATCAGATTGTATCGTTCAAAATAAATTCATCTAAGTGAATTTACAATAATTTTGTTTCACTATAATTCAAAACTAGCCATACTATTTCAATGGGGAATTTA